>JASCZI010211955.1:10408-36313 GCA_036250425.1 Stylosanthes scabra
ACAAGTCAGCAACAGAAACTACAAACAGGATATAAGAAAGAAAGCAGAGCAGAGTTCTATACCTGGACGACGTAGTTGTATCAATAGGATTTGCAGGTCCAGCTACTGCTGTTGATGGAGTTACCACAGTACTCAGTTCGGCCCCAGTGGTACTTGATAATCCAGAAACCAACTGCTGAGGACCAGTTGATGATGCAATTGGTGTGACAGAAGCTGGACTTGAAGCAAGCCCATTTGATGTCAAAGGAGTGTTTGAGCTAGCAGCATTAGTCACTACCAATGTTGCAGCAGATGAAACAGCAGCATTGGATGTATCACTTGTTTCTAACTGTGTTCCCTGGTTGGCAGCTTTCAGTGCCAGTTCACGAGCCAACTGAACAGAAATATTGCAATTTGGATTGAGAAAATGTTTCAATGTATAACTATGGAAATTTATAACAGAGATAATTATTACCTTAAGTTCCTCTGGTATTGACCATGTTGATTGCTGAGTAACCTTGTTGTAATAATACCTGCAAGAAATCATGGCCAAAATATAGATCATAAGTCAAAATTTACAAATAGAAGCAAGAGAAATGTCTAAGGAAAAAGCTGCAGAAAAATAGACTTTGTTAATAAAATTATACAACAAGGGATAGAACGCACTTTCTTCCATCTGAAGATGTGAATTCTTTCCAAACAGTTGAAGCATCAGCCCTCTGTCAAATCCAGCAAAATTAGAGATATTTGCAAATGCTAAAAGTAAACCATCCACAAATAAAGTAACCACATGCCGTTGTTAAAAACTAGAGGCATGAATTGAACAAATAAAGAAAAGAAGATAAAATACCTAGAGAATACGGTAATATGACAACATTGGCAACATTAAGAGTTGTAATATAAAATGCATAAAACAAAAGCAAAACTTTTTACGTCCTCATGCCTAAATACATAAGCACACCTGACTGCAATTAAAAAACCAATTAAAGATGATCACAAAATGGGAACGACATACATAAACAAAGAGGAGTTGGAAGCGGTAAAACAGCAATAAGATAAACACAGATGTTTTTATATTTAATTTTATATTTATTTACTTGTTAATTATTATTACTATTATTTTATTTTTTGTGATGTAGGAAGAGCCAAAGAAACTTACAAAGGGAACAAATGATATCATTCACACATCCCATATTGTTCACCCTTAAACCACTGGAGGAAGGGGATGCGAAGGGTGCAGACAACAATCGATTAATGGTAATTCAGAACACAGATATAGACCAATGTTTGCATTTTAAGATTGTAAACCAAAAAATAAAAAATAATAAAAGGGGTTGTAAATAGCAAACTGTTGCCTGCCTTGAGAAAGTGTAACCAATGCCTTCACAGTGACCATATAGAGCAGTTGCTAAAATTTCTCCTGACTTGCCATGATATCTACAAATCAGTGGAAGCACATGCGCATAAAAGGATATTCCCACCATAAACCTTCTTTTGATGATTGAAATATTCAGATATGGTCAACGTTCACATTAGAAACCAGTTTGATAGGCCACACAACATTTTCAAAGCATGTCAAGCATATATAAAAATGGCATTCAAATTGTGTCAGCATCAACAATCATCCAAAGAACTCACCTCAATAGGTGACATCAATTCCAATGGTTTCTCCCAACTAGATTGCCTTGTCTTCTTGTTGTAGTAATATCTGGTAAGGACGATGCAAGAATACAAACTCGTTATGATTCAAGATAATGCAAACTTTATAAGCAATCCAAATGTCATGTAAAAGATAATTTTTCAATAATGTAAGCTGTAAAAGATATCATCTTTTTCGTCGTAAAAACAAGATATTGATCAATACCTTCTGCCATCAGCAGCAGTATGCTCTTGCCAATCAGATGCTAACTGCTGGTTAGGGGCATTTGTTGCCTAAATTTGACAAAGCAATGGACCAAGAATTACATAAGACCATATTTCTCAAAAACTATAATATAAAAACATAACAATAAGTAAGCACCTTTAGTAGAAATCTGAATCAATCAACCATGTTTACTGTAAGAGTCATAAAAAACCATAATGAATTATATAGAGGTTCAGTTAGGTTATAAGCTATGCTCTCAAAGAATCCACTTCAACCCACTAACATCATACAAAAAGCTGACCTAAATTACTAATACAAATCCTTGGCAAAACACTTCCACAACCAAATGGAGTAAGAGCCCAAGGCCATAAGCCACCATAAAGTGCTCATTAAATTCCCATGCTCCAAATGTGAGACTCATGTTCAATACCTTCCCGTGAATCCTAACAATTCCTCCAAAAATATGCCCATGACAATGATAGAACTGGTAGTGAGGGAGATTGAGAAAAAAGAAGAGATATGAGGCACAGACATGGAGATGGACATGAACACTAACACGCCATGGACACAAACATAGGCATACCAATGTGGCAATGTCTTAAAATGGTAGGAGTCATGGTCATAAAATATACAACATAAACTTTCAAAACTTATATCATAATTAAGCACTCATAAATGTCAAACTACCAATATTCATTACTATCTAAGCTCTCTGCAAAAAATTTTGAAACATTCTTAGCATATGTTATTTGTGTCAATAATTGTTACAACTAGGTAAACATTAAAAATTGATTAAATATCCCTTTCATTGATGTTTCAAAACCCTATGGATATCCATATCCAATTTATGTTTGAAGTGTAGCCAAATTAAGAAGAAAAAATAACCAGTTATATAAGGATGTATGTATGACGTGTAACATGAATGTCTATTGTTGAACACACAGAAATCTCATATTCTCACTTAGTTGGTGTGCTTGCGTTTCATAAAATCGTAGTGTTCCAACTTTTTTTTAATC
The DNA here is from genome assembly GCA_036250425.1 of Stylosanthes scabra. Lineage (NCBI taxonomy): Eukaryota > Viridiplantae > Streptophyta > Magnoliopsida > Fabales > Fabaceae > Stylosanthes > Stylosanthes scabra. Next base: position 13,268 of record JASCZI010211955.1, read on the forward strand.
ACTGTCTCTCACAGTCTCACCCCTACACATAACTCACTCCAATTCTCACTTACCGAATCAGTTGATGTAGTACCAGATGATTGCACTCCAGCCTGTTGTACTGGTGTAACAGTTGCAGCACTCTGAGAAGCAGAGGACATCCAAGGTTGTCCAGGCGGAGGAGCTTGCATTTGACCCGGTGCCTGGTACTGAGCCATTGCGTTAACATTATCCTGCTGCTGACTATAAGGCGGTGCAAACTGAAAAGAGTATGAAACTATATCAGCCAAAGGCAATTAATAAATAAATCAAACCGATAACGTACACCCAATGAAAAACTTCAAACAACAACAACAATAATAATATATAGCAAACATACAGTATACGTAGAATGAGAAGTTGCTCCAGAAACAGCCATGCCAGGCATATGACTGCTTAAGTGGGGAACAGTTGGCTGTGAATGTGGCGGAACGGATGTCGGTGGCCTGTTTGCTTGGATATATTGCATAGGTATAGCCTGTGATGAAGGTGCAGGGTGACCAGGCTGAATTGGTCTTGGAGGCAACTGCTGCATTGGTTGAGAATACTGCAATTGCTGACTCTGACCAACAGGCATTGCGACATTTGAAGAAGGAATAGAATGTCCTGCGAGTCCAAATTGTTGGGAAGTCATTGGAGCAAATGGCTGACCTTGCTGCGCCTGAATGACTGGCCGATACTGCAGATAAAGAGTTGTAAGAGTGATGCAAATTAGCAGGATACTCTCATATGAAGCAAGAAGTACTAGTTAACAAAATAATCAGTAAAGAGCAGCTAGTTCCATAAACAAGCACAATTGAATCTCCAGCTGAATGCCAAATAAACTTGCTAAGCGAAAACAAACTTAATAAAACATTAAGATCTATTGATAAGAACATCTGTACCTGCATACCAGGTGGCTGAGAATTGTTGGCCATGTTTAGTTTTTAACAGTACAATCCCTGTGAAGTTGCAAATATACAAGTCAGTTAACACAAATTCGTGAAGCTTAAACATGAGTATAGATAAACTTGAATCGTAAAGCTCAACTCGTAAAATCGACTCAGCTCTGAAGAGTTTTGAAATTTGAATGACTTGGATTGAATGCAATGTAATACAGAATAAATCTTTGCAGCAAAGTCGGAACCCTAATTTTGATTTTCCAAACAAGGAATTAGCACTCACCATCACTACCACTATTACTAACTCAAACGAAAATAGCTTTTATGAATTGAAGCATCAATCAAGCGATAAATACAATCATCGCAAAAGATGAATAATTCACATAAGAGAAGAATAACATGAACCACTTTTTTTTTAATTAAAGAATTTAAAATACAGAATGAAATTAGAGATACGATTGGTTTGTTTGCGTTACCAGAAGAAGTGCTGGGACTGCGATAGAGAGATTCTTCTCGTTCTCGTTGCGGAATTAGGGTCCTCTTTTTTTCTGTGTGTGTGTGTGTGTGTGTGTGTGTGTGAGAGAGAGAGAGAGAGCGTTTGTGGGTGAATGAGTTGTAGGTAGTCTAACATGGATGGACGGTTGGATTTAGGTTAACTTAGCATCTAACGGCTTACACTGACCCTCTGTGTTTCCAAAACTTAAATTAATATTTTAAACTACAAATCTTCATATATTTACAGATAGACCCCTTTCTACAAAATTCTTTCGTGTATATTTAATACTCAAGTTTGATTTTTGAGATAGAGCCTCAAATTACCCTTAAAATTTTAATTAATCTAAATTAGACTTCTGAATTTAATAATTTATAACTATAACTTTTATACATTTCTTATCTTTTTCTATTTTAATTTATATGTTGAGGTACACTGTATGCATGCTATACATAACTGTTTTTATGTTATTGTATGTTGTACTCATGTATTTTATGAATTTTTTGTGCTGATATTTACATTTTTTGTGTCATAAACATAGTTCTAAAATCGGACCGGACCAGCCAGTCTAACCGGTTAAATTGGTGACCGGCCATGATCATGGTCCGGTTTGGCGCAAAAAAGTCTCTCCAAGAACCGAAGATGAACCGTCGAACCGGCCCAAAATCGGGAAGTCGGACTGATCCGGAACCCAGCCTGTTTTCTCCACAGCAACAAGAATTTATCCCAAACAATAATGCTACACATACAAGTGAATTGGCAACCAAGTCTTAACCAAGTCACTTTTGCCCACTCTCACCATCCGTGTGTAATACACGCAAAATTGCCCACTTCACCACTAAAAAACACGCTTTCTCTCTTTTCTCTGCAACTCCTCCTATTCTTCATTCTCCTCTTCCTCCTTCTTCATCTTCTTCATACTAGTGTGTCACCATCACTGCCGTTGTTGCCGTCGTTGTCGTCACTGTCGCCGCCACCGTCATTGTCGCCGCCATCATCGTAATCTTCTTCTTCTCCCTCCTGTTCCATTTTTTTTTCTTCCTCCTCCTCCTCCACTATTACGTTATTATTATTGTTGTTGTTGTCATTGTTGTTGCTGCTATTGTTGATGATATTTTTCTTGAAATAGAACCAAATTTTCATAGAAAACAGAACCGAATTTGTATATAAAATAGACCTGGATTTCTGGAAGGAAAAAAAATAAATTTTTGTTTTTTTTTAAATCGAACCGGATTTTTTAAAGAAAATAAAGTAGATTTTATTGAAAAAGAGAACCGAATTTATTTGAAAAATAGAAACCGAAACTCTAAAAAGAGATCTGAGTACATAGAAACAAAACTGAATTTACTGAACCAAATAGGGTTTGAACCCATGTCCTTTGGCATTTTAAAAACATTTCTTGCCATTAAGCTACATGAACATATTCAAAAATAAAGACAAATTATTATATATATATATATATATATATATAAAGCTGTCCTTTTAACTTCCAGTTTATATTTATTTTTTATTTTAATTTTAATTTGCACTTATTTATAAATTAAATATAAATTTATTTATGCATCATTATTAATATAAAACTATTTTTATTAAATATTTAAAAATTAAAATATAAACACTAAAATATATCTTTTGAATTAATCACATCTTATTTCTTTTTTATTCCATGATTATATGTTATTTACTAATATTATTTTTTAATAAATACTTATGTATAATAATATAATAAACATAAACTCATTAATAAATTATTAAAATATAAAAATAATAGTTATTTTTATATAAAAATTTAATATTGACTTTATATATTATATTTGAGTAAAATTATAACACTTTGATTGATCTAATACTTTAAATTTAAAAACATTTTAAGGTTTAATTCATAATATAATTATATTTTTTGTCTTTATTTTTATTTTATATATTATTTTATTAAAAACAGTTGAACCTCCGATTAAACCGGTTGGACATATAAAATTTTTAACCGTTAACTCGAACGGTTCGATAATCGGTCCGTTTTTCAAAACCTTGGTCATAAATGAGATATGTGGATGTGTATAGTGGTATATGTAGCATTACATTTACTAAAATATTATATATAAAAAATAACAATAATATCTATTTTGTCCAATCAAATCTAACCAAATCATTAATTTTCATATCAAATAAAACAAAAAAACAACACATAAATAATCTTCTATTTATAGCAAAATAATTTTTTATTTATAATAAAAAAAACTTAATTAGACTTGGTTGATAAAATAAATATATGCTTGAAAAACTAAATGGTAATAAATGATAGGATAATAATTTATCATCAGGAATTAAATAATAAATGTAATTAAAATAAGATAACAAATTTTGTTGGCGATATATTAAACTTTCAATTAATTTGTTAGTTTACCCTAAAGAATTATTCATCGTGTAATTGTTCTGCTTCTTCTTTTCTTTTTAATCATTACTTTTTCAATCGAATAAACGGGTTTTTTTAATTTTGATTTTTGAATACATAGCAATCAGCAGCATGAGAATCAATTGTTATATAGTTCAGCTAACAAGTTTGATCAAAGAGTAGCACACCAACTAAGTGATTGTCAAAGTATATTTTGTGTAGTTAATGATGGTAATTAGTGAGAGTTAGTGATTATAATTGGCTTTTATACAATATAAATTGATACAAATAGAAAAGATAAATAGATTTAAGATTACTAGTTCTCCAATCTTCTAGTCCAGAAATAATTCTCCATCCTCATCGTGTATAGTGGTTGTTTTTAATCAATAAATTAGCAACCAAATTATGTGAGCTAGACCAAGTTTCTTTTCTCAAATAGAACTCTACTAGAAGACTTGAAAAAGGGATATTTAAATGAACACCCTTTATTACTTTAAAAATTAAAATAAGTCAGCCATTAACTTCAATTTCTGAAAAACAAAGCCCATGTATCATATTATTGTAGGTCACAACATCTACACAATAATTGTTGATCAAAATATGCTGAAAGAACACTCTTGAGTAAATGAAAAACTTAAATTATTAAGTAAAAAAAAGCCTTGAGTAAAAGTTAATAAGAGCATAATGTCACAAAAAAGAAAAAACTAAAAAACGTGTAAATGAAAATATAAATACGCATACGATCGATTTTTTTTAATTATCTTGACTACTCTTAGATTTAATAATATTATGTGTATTTAATAAATAAAAGCTAAATTAATACACTATTCTGATTTCTAAATAAGTGAGTAACGAGTAACATTCAGCTTTAAAGTGTAAAACATTCAGAATAGTGTTAGATGATCTCGAATGGGAAGAATGAAGCTTGATTCATTACTCAATGAAAGAGTTTACAATATATATGAATAGGAAGTGCTAATTAACAGAATACAATGAATGGCTAACTAACTAACTAGTCTAACTAACTTTACATATAATTAACTAACCACAATTACAACAATTAACTACGGTTGAGATCCCCCTCAAGTTGGAACAAGTTGTATGTTCCCAACTTGGACATGGGACGGCCTTGGTGATGCCTACTTGGAACATGCACCAGTTTGATCACCCTTGCTGCAACCTTCTCCCTCGTAAAGTGACAATCTATTTCAATATGCTTTGAGCGTTAATGAAGGGTTGGATTGGTCGCCATCTGAATAGCAGACATATTATCACCGAACAACATAGCAGAAGGAACACTCACAAAAATATACCATGTCCATTTGTCAGCAGAGAATTTCATAAATGAAAATATTATGGGGTTGCTCTATCATCAGCTTCATATAACCAACTTGAGAAAGTTTCAAGCTTTAGCATCTTAATTTGACTTCTCCAAGTGGTAGAATAGGCCTTCTGTCAATGCAGCATTGGTTCTCAAAGAAGCCCCCAACAGGTTTAGTGCCTAAACATGTACACATACATCCATTTTGAGTTATTTAATTAAAATAGCAGAATTGAGCACAAATTTTCTTGTTTTTCTTCCTTCTGAGAGAAGCTAAGAATTTTTTAAGGTACAGTTATTCAAGAATGGATTATTAGATTATCACCTCTGCAGTCCCAATGCTGATGACATGTTCCTCCAAATCATACAATGGAACATTCATCTTTTGCATCCATGAAATGCTGGAAGCATTAACCATTGCTGCCACATGCAGATCATCCCACACAACAGACACTGATGGCCTCCTCACAAACCCTACTTCTTTCTGGCAATCAGGGGATCTTGGTTCATAAAATTTAGAGAAGAAGCCCATTGAGATCACTACTCCAGGACCAGAAGTAATGTCAAACTTGTAAAGTACAGAAGGGTTGATTACGAAGCTTTATCGGCCGCCAAATCCCACAAGAAAATCGGGGTGTTACTTCTGGATCAAGCAAGGGATTTCTTCCATCCATTGTGAAGAACCACATGAATTGAGGTCCTTAACACTTCTTCCACCCAAAAGCTTTAGAACAGATTCAAGTGGTGCTGTGAGGAAGCTTAATGGAAAATCAACAAATCCTCCTCAGCTTCATCATTGAGTATTTTCTTCTTGGATTTGCTCACAGATACCTTAATGCTTCTGTAATTACTCCAATTGTGGGTGTTGGGTTGTCCAATTTCTGGTGAGAAAGTGGACATCCCCTCAGACAGACTATTAACAAAGAACAGATCACTGAGGGGAGACTTAGAGGTTGATGCTCTCTTCAGTAATTCCAAAATATACAAAGACAATGCAAAAACCACAAAAATTGAGTTTTACATATATGTCTTTGGTTAGAGAATAAAAATGGGGTGAGGAACATTTTATGGATGAAATATACTTATGATTTTACCTGCTTTAAACCAAAATTTCTATCAAGTTCTGTCAAATTGTTGAAATCTTTGTGGCCAAGTTGGAAAAGTTCCTTGGCAACAGTTCTAGGAGAGCTTTGAATCACTTTCAAATCAGCAAAAATCAAGTACATGGCTCCTCCCTTTACAAAAACACCATCCCCATGACAATGAGTAACTTCATCTCTGGAATCATTCACCTCCAGCTTCACTTCTCTGTCCATCAGAGTACCACATTTGATGCAACTAGCACCTGAAAAAGTACTTAAGAAGAAAGAATCACTTATCCTACAATAGTTATTACACCTGAAGATGATCATAAGCGTTTCGCGGTCGAGGCAGCATTTGCTTGCATGTGGGGTTCCAGAAAACCTCAACACTGAAATTTTCCACACTATGGTATAGATTGTTGATGCAGCCAACCTCAGCTTCTTGATGACCATTCTGCTGATTCTTCAACAGAAGCCTAACGATGGTTCCCAGTGGAAGAGTGAGGAAACTTTACTTGCTTCAGCCATAACTACACATCTTTTCTCTTTGTCCACCAAAAGTCTCAATGGGAATGTTTGTTCTTGCTTGGAAGCCAAGAAAGCTCACTAGCTAGTAACTACTACCATGTACAAAGGAAAAATTGAATACGTTTAGTGGCAGCAAGGAAGTGAATCCTTGAATGTTGTTATATAAAGGGAAGTGATGTGGTGCTTTTAGTTGAAACCAATGAATCTTCAAAGAGAAGAGTAATTAATATAAGGAGAGAAATAGTGTCCTGGGTTACCAAATAGTAGCAAGCATGCATTAATTATTGAAATGGTGAGTTCCAAGTGCAGAGTATTGTTTCTTTTTTATTTTTTTGGACACGGAGTATTGTTTCTTTCGATTGTGAAGAATTGAAGATATATTGACACACTAATGACATTCAGACATGTGGACTATAGAGTCCACACCATTCAACTTCGATTAAATGCATCTAGAACAACTGGAAATTGAATCTACTCATTCTACAAAATCTTTCATATTTTCCTTAGAAATTAGTTAGACATTTTGTAAAATTGAATGCTAAAATAAACTTTTATTCAACTTATTTTCCATGCTGCGTGTATTTTAATACTTACTTTGTATATTGAAAAAACTTATTGATCTTTAATTAATCTAGGAGCCAAATGAAATGGCCACCAAATGTTTCTAATAAGCCTCGTTGCCACATAATAAAATAACGAGTGTTTTATGAACTTAAAATGTGATGCTTAACTTTTATTTTTCTTCTTCTTCTTCTATTAATTTTTTTGAAAAACAAAAAAACACAAAACCAAATAGAATTAACTCAATCACTGTTATATAAAGAAGCAAATAGAACTTGGCGTTTCTTTTAAAAAATAAATAGCAAAAATCATTATTTATAAAAATACGCATATGTTGAAAAAATGATCAAAATATGTATTATATTGAAGAAAGAATGTTGCAAGTTAGGTTACAAGGTTGCATTAGAACCTCAAAGGGGACTCAAACCATGCCAAGCACTTCTCTTCATGATCGTGAGGAAACAAAGTATACATTCATGGATGCTAATGGAACCGGGAACGCCCTTCATCAATGAAATAGCACAAAAAGGAAGCAGACTACACCAGCCAAAATGGAATTTGTTAACCTTTATTTGTCTTGTAAACCATGTTACAATATATATGTAAAGTTTATTTTGTTTAGATTTTGATGAATGACAACCATTGAAGAATTAAGGATTCGCTTTGAAAGCAAAACCACAACGACAAGAACACGAAGTCCACAAGATTGAAGATGTTTTAGAGATTAGGACTTAGGTTTTTATCTTGTCAAGAACCAAATATATATATCTCTCTCACACACACACTTGAAAAATGTTTTAAGAAACGTTTTACAAAGTATTTTCGAAAGTTTTTGAATCATAAACAAAACCATTTATATATGCTAGCAAAAAATGTTTAGAAACTTGTTTTCAAAACTACTATGGCTTAGGAGATGAATATAACATGTTTAGAAACATTTCCTTGAAGAATAAAACGTTTTTGACATATTTTCCACTGTGGGTACCGATTACCCACCCTGGAGTAAGGTTACTCAAGGAGTAACGCCGTGGGTACTTGAAGTGAGTATCGATACCCAGAGCCAAAAATTCAATTTTTGGCACAACAGTCACATGAGTAACGATACCCAAGAGTGAGTATCGATACCCAAGTGTTTTAAATGCATAAAAGGCTAATTTTTTACATAATTATTCCTTTCCACTTTTTTAGCAACGTCCTAAATTGTTTGAAGTGCTATAAATAGGTGTTTTGAGACCTGATTTGACATACTTGATCATTCTAATCTTTTCTCATCATTATACTTGATTTCTATAGTGTTTTATATACATGTTTAAGAGATATATACATTTGGTTTATAGAGCTTTATTTTGTAAATCATTCACTCTTTGTTGAGAGCAACCAGAACTGTATTTCTTATATCCTTTTGTGAGTTTTAAAATACACTATAGTCGGTAAGAGAAACGATAAGCACTCAAGAAAAATACTTGAAGTTGGAATTACTTCGAGTAGAGTGGATTATCGTAGTGATACCGTGAGGTGTTGAGGTCATGAGCTCTTTGTTATAACGGTTTATCAAGCACCTTGAAGTTTGGTGTTAGTGGAACTTCTCAATTGAGAATTGAGAAAGAGTGAACGTAGGTAAGGATTGCGTCGAACTACTATATATCGTATCGCCTTTTAAACTCTACTTCTTTACTTTATTGTCATTTATTTTAGAAAGTAAAAGATCCTTGTAAGTAATTAAGAATTGACTTAAGCCCTTAAAAAAATACTAGTACAAGCATTTGAGTCATTTATATTCAAAGCAATTTATATTTCTACGAATATTTTTAATTGTTATTTATATACTCAATTCACCCCTCTTGAGTATTTGTGCTTATTGTCTAACATGTCTTCCTCTGTTATATTAAAAATGAATTTCATTTATTAATCATAGATGTTGTTTTTTCTTTCCTAATTTTTTTAGAAACCTGATGCTAAAATTTGCAGTCAATGTTCCACTCCCTACTCTTCAAATTTTTCCAACCAAAATAGCTTAAATAACTTGCCTTCTCTAGAGATGATGTGCAAGATATCCTTTGGTGTCTTTCATAGACTTCTCTTGGTTCATGTTGTCTGCATTGTCCCTGAACATGGTAGCAAAAGAAATAAGAATGCTAGCTTCGTCTTATCACACAGATATAAAGTAGCAGCTTGTTATCCGACGAGATTAATGCAAACTATTTCAAAAAGGAAAAGGTATAGCATGGACAATGCTATGATGCACCATGATAACATAAGCATGAGTTATGACAATTTTTTCTCAGAACGCTGAAAGGGACACTGAGGAAGGCAAAGAAAAAACATACTCAAGTTCTGCATTGAGATGGGAAACGATCAAAACAAACTTCATAGATTTAAGTGTTGAAAAAATGATATCTAAATGAGCACCCTTAATTACTTAAATATTAAAATAAGGCAGCCATTACCTTCAATTCACACATCACTTGACACACTTTTTCTGGTTGGAACAGCTCCATTCAAGAATCTGTTCCACTTCAAAGGGAGTCATAAACTTTGAATCCTAAATTACAAGGATGGCGAAAAATACAGTTAGAAGCAACAATAACTAGTATGCAAATATCATGATATCAACAAGCCTGTACTAAAAAAGGCATATAGTCATATTCATTTACTATATAGCTAAATTAAATTTCAATTCATCTATAATACCACAAGACTTGATTTTCAGCATACATTTCTTTGTCTGTTTTTCCAAATAAAAAATGAATTCAGATCACTTTCAAATATCTAAGGTGATGTCAATGTTGCAACTAACATATGTGTATTTCATAAGATTTTCCCAGCTTTGTACAGAACACAAAATGCATAGAGTAAAGAAAAAGAAATTTAAATTTTTAGTTTTAATAATTAAAGTTAAAGATAGTTTAAATTTAGGGATGAATATGCACAAATGTTCTCATTTCCAACTCTCATTTCCAACTATTAAGAAAATTGAACTCAACAATGTACATATCATCTAGAAGTAATTTTCAATTAAATTTGAAATATTTCATCTCACCTCCTTGCTATTGTTCATTAGAAGACCTTTACCGACCATTTCACGAAGAAGCTTTACTGCTTGATCATTCTCATCTCTAGTAAGAAGAGCTCGAATAATTGTTTCATAAGTTACAGCATCTGGAAGGAAACCATTTCCTTTCATTTTTGAAAATAAGGCCATTGCTTCCTCAATCAAGCTCTCTTTACAAAGCCCACCAATCATAGTAGTGTAGGTCACAACATCTAGACAATAATTGTTGATCAAAAGCAGCTGGAAAAAATCTATTGCAGTCCGTACTCTTCCACATTTCCACAAACCATTCAAAAGAATACTGCACATGTACATATCTGGACGATGCCCTTTGTCAATAATTTTCCGAAATAGTGCAATTGCCTCATCAAGATGTTGGATTTTGCATAAAGCATCTAATACTACACTGTAAGTGATTAAATCAGGGGGTTGTCCACTTTTGTGCATTTCATCAAGAAGATCCTGTACACGGGATATTCTCCCAGATTTGCATAATCCATCAATAATGGTATTAATCCATCAATAATGGTATTGTAAGTTATAGTATCCGGAACTAAACTTCTGCGACGCATTTCTTTAAAGAGAGCAATCGCTTGATCCACCATTTTATTATTGCAATATCCATTAATCATGATGCTATAACTGTAAACATCCGGCAACAAAACTGCTTTGATCATGCTGTCAAACAACTTTGCTGCCTCATTCACTTTTTTTATTAGAAAATTACCATCAATTAAAGCATTGTAAGTTACAACAGTAGGCTTATGGCCCCTTTCCAACAAGGTATCAAATAATTTCTGGGCTTCTGCTGCTCTGCCTTCTTTACATAAAGCATCAATTAATATATTAAACGTACATATGTCTGGCTTGATGCCGTTTTTTACCATTTCATTCAACAGTTGTGTAGCTTCTTCTAATTGACTCGCACAACAAAAGCCATGAATAAGGGAACTATAAGAGACAACAGTAGGAGATATTCCCAGTGCAATCATCTTGGAAAACAACTTCTTAGCCTCAATTACAAGCCCATCTTTACATAACCCATCAATGACAGTACTGTACATTACTACGTTGGGCTTAACAGGTTGTTTCTGTAACCTATGAAGCAATTCAATGGCTGCCCTTGTGTGACCTATCTTACAAATCCCTTTGATTAAGGTGCCATAAGTGACCTCATTAAGCTGAAAACCCAGAGATTTTACCTTATCGTGAAACATGAGAGCTTCCCTAACCTTGTTGTTGATACAGAACCCTTTCATTATGGTGTTCAAAGTAAAGACATCGAATTGATGACCCAACTTGATAATCTTAGTCAATGCAGAGAAAGCAGAATCCATGAGACCCAAATGGCAGAAACAATTGATCAAGATGTTCATAGTAACCATGGAAGGAGTAATTCCCCTAAAATCCATTTGTGCAAAGAGAGAAACAGCAGTGGTGTATTGTTTGAGCTTAACAAGAGACCCTAAAATCTGACCAAATTGAACTTGGGAGGGAGGATTACGCTTATTGAGAAGGGTAATGAAAGAGGCAACAGCATCATCAACATTGTTAGCAACAGGGAAAGGAGAATGAGAAAAAAGCCTGAAAGGAAGAGAGGGAAAGAAACGACGAAGGAAGGTGGAATAGAAGGAGGTGTACCTTGTCATCAACATCTTCTTCTCAAAACTTCAAACTGAATGCACAGAGCTTCGAACCTTTTGCTTGCTATTTCCCCAAATGAAATGAAGCTTGAAGTTCTCTGAATGTAGCTATCTATATATTTGAACTCTTCTGTGTTCCAAAGTTAACAATGGGGTTTTATGATTCCTTCAATTAAGGAACCCTAGATATTATATAATTGATAGAAAATTTAAAATATAAAATATTTTAAATTTTTATATTATTGTAGTTTTTTAAGTTTTAAGAATTGTGTTCCTCAGTTGAATTTTTTACATAATTTTAATAATATCATCAAGTGTATGTTTAGCGTTGGTCATGAAGATTTTTTCTAAATTTAAATATTATTAATTTATTTTATGTCAACCAATTTTTTTTTGGGTAAAATAATTTCAAGCCATATTACACTCGACATATTATTGAGTCGGGTTTTATTAAATTCAATTATTCCAATCCATGTGCACTCCTAATTTGAATTTTCTTATAAAAAAAGTTTGAAGTTATTTTTATCCATTTCTAAAATTCTATAAATAAATTCACTTTTTTTATACGTAAATACCTTTTTTAAACTAGTTAATATATAAAAAATAAATAAATAAAAATATTCTAATTCAAATCAAGTTGTTTATGCCCTGCTAGGGTTTGAGAGTGCCCTGCTAGGGTTTGAGAGTTTTTCACCAAAAGTGAGAGTCTTGTAAGAGTCATTCATTGTAATTTTGGCAAAAGTCAAACTTTGCAATCTAGTGAGTTGTTTACGATGGATAGTAGGGAGAGACAGCAACATCCAACACAGCGTTGGACCCTTCAAGTGATACCAATGATGCAGAAGAGGACGAAGTGGTAACCTTGGATGAGGAGGATATCCGATCTGGTTTAGATGATTGTTCCAGGAGTTTACTGGGAAGAATTATGGCAGACCAAACCTTCAACATAGGCGCAATTGGGGCAGCGTTCAATGCAATCTGGAACCAGCCGAGTGGCCTGCGAATCAAACAACATGATGATAATGTATATCAATTCTTTTTTGACAATGAAACAGATGTTATAAGGGCTAAACGTGGATCCCCATGGCTATTTAAACAATACATGATTCACTTACGAAGATGGAGACCGGAGATGCAAATTCAGAATGAGGATTTCACACACATGCAGTTTTGGATCCAACTTTGGAACCTTCCAGAGTACTGCAAAACAAAAGAATCTGCAAGAAAGATTGGTGGCAGATTAGGGGAAATTATGGAGATAGATAAATTTGGGATGAAAGGAAGAGAAGACCGTATAATGGAAGTGCGAGTTAATCTTAATATAACTCAGCCACTAAAGCAGTCCATCAAAATTGCTAATCCTAATAAAGCACTATTTGAAATTTGCCTCAAATATGAACGCCTAGGAGTATATTGCACTTTATGTGGTTATATAGGGCATGATGCTCGAAATTGCAGCACCTCAATGCTTCAAACGGATTCACAACAAATTACAGATCCAAAGTGGAGTGGTAACCTCAAAGCTGAGCAATTTGGATAGAGATTAGAGGAGAATAAAGAGACAATTAACCCTAACTTCAGGAGCATGGAGGGAGCGAGTGGACAGAAGATGAAGAAACCCACCCCAGTAAGCCTACTTAAAAGCTTATCCAAACTTTCTGTGAATGACCAAACCAATCAAAACACCACCAAACAGAAAACTCCTACCCAACCTACCACCCTAATAGTAATGCCTTCCACAAATCAACCTGGTGACAACAATATAACCATGCCTATCCAAATACCAGTCAATTCAACTACTTTCCCAAATGACCTTTCCATTAATTTTCCTACAATACACACTCTACAATCTAACCAAAGCATACATCTAAATTGGAGGAGGAGGATAGGCGGATTAGTGAGACAGGAGGACTTAATCTAAGCGCTTCTTGGAGGTATTATCAAGAGTGGTCTGAAGAGGAGAAAGATCAAACACCTGGCAAGACAATGGAACAAGTAGGAGGAACCTTTAAAAGCTACTGGTGTGAAAAGAGACTACGAGGATATGGAGAGTGGTTCTATGGAGCATGATAATGCACAAGACAAGGAAGATACTGCTGAACAGGGATTGGGTGCCTACCCACAAAAGGCACCCCAATGCTCATGAAGATGATGATGTGGAATTGCCGGGGTTTGGGGAAACCCCTGGCAATTCACAACATCAAAGAGATCATGAGATCTCATTCCCCCGAGCTTATGTTTTTGTGTGAAACAAAACATAAAGTTTCGTTTGTGGAAGGACAGCTAACAAAGTGCGGTTTCCAACAGTTTTTTTTTGTGTGGATCCTATAGGCACAAATGGAGGATTGGCATTAGCTTGGAGAAAAACAATGAATCTGACTATCAAAGGCAGTTCTGAATTTTTCATATGGTTTAGCATGGACGACCCAGATGGACGTATACCCTGGGAAATCATTACTACCCACTGTTATAGCATTGATCGAACTAGAAAGATACAATTTGAAGAACTTCTAAATGTGATTCAGCAAGTTGGGGAAAAATACATGGTAGCTGGTGATTTTAATGCTATTGTAGCCTCACATAAGAAGATTGGAGGTATTGAGAAGTTTGCTCAATCAATGCAGACCTTTCAATCTTTCATTAATAGAGGAAGGCTTGAAGATATGAGATTTATTGGGAATAAATTTACCTGGTGGAACATAAGTTGTAATGAAAGATCCATCAAAGAAAGGCTGGAAAGAGCATTGATTTCAGTTACACTCCGTGCTGATTATCCTATGGCAACAGTTATGCATTTGGAAGACAACGGTTTTGATCATAGACCTCTTGGTGAATATAAATTCAATAGATTAGAAATGTAAAAGGAGATTCAGATTTCAGGAGCGATGGTGTGGAAATACAGATGTGGAGAAAATTGTGGAAGAAAATTGGAAATTCAGGTTGATGGCTCGGCTATGTTCAAATTGTTTCAAAAGCTAAAAAATGCAGACACGAGATAATTAAATGGCAAGCGTCTGGAGCTAGTAATAGTAGGAAATTAATGAAGCAAACAGAGGAGAAATTAACGATTCTTAAAGCTCACCCGAGTGAGGCTGACAAAGAAGAAATCCTGATATTAGAAGAGCAACTTACTGAAGCCAATTGTCTAGAAGAACAGTTTTGGAAAGAAAAATCAAGAATTAATTGGCTGAAGTGGGGGGACCAAAACACAAAATTTTTTCGTTCCAAGTTCCAAACTCGGAATCGAAGAAACAAGATTTGGCAACTAGAAGATGAACAGGGTCACATGTGTACGTCTGCGGAATCCATTGGTGCAAGAGCACAACGGTTTTTTTAGGACCTATTCACTAGTTGTGGACCTCAAAACCCAGCTGAAACCTTGATGGGGGTTAGGAGAAAGATCTCGGCAGAAACAAACAACTCACTCACTAGACCCATCCAGGAAGAGGAAATTAAACATGTTGTTTTTTCTATTAACCCAGTGGCAGCCCTGGGAAATGATGGTTTCACAGCCAAATTTTTCCAATTCTATTGGCGCTATGTTAAAGAAGATGTTTGCAAGGCGGTGAAGAGCTTTTTTGGAGGTAATAAAATCCTAAAAGGCTTTACCCATACACAAATATGTTTAATTCCTAAAGTATCAGGTGTATCCACTATGAATCAAATTCGTCCTATTAGTCTAAGCACAGTTTTCTATAAGATTATTTCTAAAATTCTTATTCATAGATTACAACCAATTATGGGCAGAATTATTAGCGATAATCAGAGCGCCTTTATACGTGGTAAACTAATTAGTGACAATATCCTAGTGGCCCATGAATGCATGCATTTTTTGAAGAATAAGTCTCATGGAGATTGTGATTTGGCACTAAAGCTTGATATGAGTAAAGCTTATGACCGTGTAGAGTGGAGTTTTGTGTGATTCATGATGGAGAAACTTGGTTTTAATACCAAGTGGATTATGTGGATGAAGGAATGTGTTACTACTACTTCTTATTCTGTTATTGTGGATGGCTCACCTATTGGTTATTTTAGACCAACTAGAGGGCTCCGTCAAGGAGATCATCTCTCTCCATATCTTTTTTTGATTTGTGCAGAAGGACTTTCTTTTCTGCTCCACAAGGAAGAACAAAATAACCTATTCCAGGGACTATAGTTGAATAGTAAATGCCCCTCTGTCAACCACCTGTTATTTGCGGATGATAGTATTTTATTTTGTAAAGCGAACCAACACAGCTGCCTCAACCTACTCTCTATTCTAGACACTTATAGCAAGCTAAGTGGACAAGTTGTTAACCTTAACAAATCTGCAGTTTTTTTCAGTAAGAACACTCCGAAAAAGACTACGACAAGAGCTGGCTGAATCGTTACAGGTCCCTAATGTAGGCACACAAGACAAATACCTTGGTCTACCTTCGATGATTAACAGATCAAAACGGGAAACCTTCTCCTATGTACTAGACAAAGTCACTAAGAAACTCTCTCATTGGAAAAGGTCTCTTTTATCCGTTAGTGGCAGAGAAGTGCTTATTAAGGCGGTCGGAACAGCAATCCCTATATATTCTCTTAGTTGTTTTAAACTACCAGAAACTCTACTGACTGAGCTGCACAAGATTCTAACCAATTTTTGGTGGGACAAAAACAACGAGAGAGGAAGATGCATTGGATTAGTTGGGATACTTTAACCAGAGATAAGATGCTAGGGGGACTTGGATTTAAAGATCTCAGGGCTTTCAACATGGCTATGTTAGCTAAACAGGGATGTAGACTACTTTCTAAACCTAATTCTCTTTTCTACAAGATCTTTAAAAACAAATATTTCCGATTTACCTCTTTTTTCGATGCTCAAGTGGGAATTAGACCTTCCTGGGCATGGCAAAGCTTGCTTGAAGGACGGAAGATCTTGGAAAAGGGTGCAAGGTGGCGGATTACATCCCAGAGCACAGTCCAATTGTGGGAAGAACCTTGGTTTGGGCAGAATGCTCCTTTTCGATTACCAACAACAGTAGCTAACCAAAATCACCAGCTTCTTTGGGTTAGGCAACTGATGAGTGATTCAGGTACCTGGGATGAGCAAATCATTGATACACACTTTCAAGTAGACATAGCTGAACAAATTATCAAAATTCCAATTGAAGAAGGGGAAGAACAGATTAAATGGATTCACAGCAAATCAAACATATACTCAGTGAGATCAGGGTATACAATTGCTTACAACTTTTACCATGACTCTACTCATCTCCTCCATGAACGGTTTAGAGAGAAAGGGATTTGGAAGGCACTTTGGAATATCAATTGTACACCGAAGATTCGCATCTTTCTCTGGAAACTCATTCACGATGGATTGGCTACTCGGGAAAGGCTTCATGCTCGTCTTCCACAAGTTGATGCCTCATGTCCGAGACGTTCCTGTGCTCCGAAGTCTGCGCTACATGCTCTGGTTTTCTGCCCAGAAATGATTGAGCTCTGGAACCACTCATCCATTGCTTCTGCTATACCTAGGAACCTGCAGCTTCAACCTTGGCAATGGTGGATAGATCTAGTTGCAGCTCTTCACCGCCGGACAGATTATCATGAGCAAATGACCCACACTGCCTATCTCCTTTGGTCAAGCTGGTTGGACCGGAACTCTGGCTCATGGCAACTCTTTGGCAAAGGAATATTTGCACGCTCACCCTCGCCAGCGCATTAGGAATTGAAGGCTCTTTGCGTTCCCTTTTCTTCGTTACAATTAGGGATTAAAGTGGTTGTTTGTTATTTTCTCTCTCCTTATAAAACATTAAATTTCATTTTCTTTGGGAATTCCCTATTTTTGCTGATTATGCTTCTTTGCTATTACGTGGCAAAGTCATTGTAAGGGTGTAATAGCCAATATGATATATGAATATCTTTTGGGAAAAAAAAAAGAGTAGTCTTAACAATAAGTTAAATAAATAAATAATTAAATAATAAAGATTACAGAGTAATAGCCACACCAGTACCTTAAGCTAATTATTTAGTTAATTTTAACAATATAATTCAAATGTCTGTCATGACAAAAAAAAAATCTACAGAAAAAAAAAAATTATTGCATATCAAACTTTCTCAACCCTTACATAAATTCCACAAACACACAATTTGACAAGTAGATAGAAATTTTTCTCAGAGCAAATCATAACTAAGAAAATGTTACTTAACTAAATATAAAATGGAAATACTCACGTAAATACATCTTTATATAAAGATGATATTCTAATCTATTAGATGAATTGATATATTTGACTGAATCATCTAACAGTTCATAACGTAATCTTCACGTTAAGACTTATTTATCCGAGTATCTCAACATAAAAAAACATATAATCATGGTATCAATCTCTATCTATGTTGTTGTTGTTGTTTGGGAAGCTTGAGATTCTAACCAAGTTATTATTGTCATGAACACTTGAAAACTTCTTACAAGAGAATAAAGACAAGCCCTTCCTCAACCTTGATTCAATCAATCTACCTCTGTTGACCAATTTTGTGTTCTTGTTCTTCTTCTTCCTCTCACCATCATCACCACTTCTTTGATTATTATTCTTTGTGCACTCTTTGTAAGCTGCTAGAAAGGGATCATCTTGATGATCTTGAACAACCCAAAGTCCCTTCTTCGAAGTTGTTCTATAATAAGGAGGTTGAAAAGCACAAGGTGGAAGTGGAATATCTTGAAAATCATGATGATAATTAGGAATATTAGTAGTATCTTTCTCTTGTTCTTGTTTTTGTTGTTGTATGCATGAAGGAGGGGGAGGTAACTTACTCAAAATTTCATTCTCCTTAATGGGAATTTCACCATGATTATTAGTATCATTCAGAGTAGTAGTATTAGTAGCAATTACCTTGGAGATACCAGGCTTCTTTTCCCATGAGAATGATACCTTTCTTGATGAATATGGTTGACCACTACTCATATTGATGATATAGAATTTTTAGGTATAGTAGTGGAATAATAATAATGATGATGATAGGACCTATATATATGTAAATGGGGTGGTGTAAGATTTTGATTTCATTAGACCCTTTATATATTTTTTGCATCTAAGCTTGCTAAACCACTATTTTATAATCTTAAAAATTTAATTTTGATGTAATTATGGTGTAAAAATATTTTATACAGTCGTATAATTATATTACTTTTTTTGATAACTAATTAAAAAATTAATAAAAAATAAATTTTTTTTGCTGACGTGACGTTGAACGCACATGTAAAAATATCTTTATACTGAAAATACATCAAAATAAATCTAAAAAAATTATTAATGTATGGGTTCATATGTGAATGGACAAGCACCAAAACGTAAGCATAGACAAATTCCAAAACCAAATTGGAAGTAGAAATAAAGAAGTTTGTGGAAAAAATTGGCCAAGTTAAGATGGGTTTGCATCATCATCAATCACTCAATTGGTGAAGACAAGGAGAAAATGTTAGAAGGGTTTATGACAAAATGATTAAGATGGCTTGACTCGTTCTTCATATGTAATAATTATCAAGATTATATAATTAAACAACTTGTGAACAACAGTAATTCTTGGTGTGCAAATGTACCATGTGTATACCACGACCTCATATATATTTATGTGAACTGGAATAAGGTTCAAGTTTGGATGCACCAATTGTGAGTGCATATTGACTTAGTGGGGGAAAAAGAAGTTACAAAATATATTGTATATAAATATTTATGTATGCTTATTATAAAAAGAAAATATAAACTTATCAATTTCTTAAAATTATTACTATTTAATTTTAATTCTATGAGAAAAAGTGATAAAGATTATATTTGTTTTACAACTAAAAATATTTTCAAAATAGTTTATACTATTTAATTTTATATGCTCACTGTATAAAAAATTAACTTAGTTATTCAATTAGATTTATAATTTTAAATAATTTTTTAAAATTAGTTATTTTTTTACACTACAATACTTAGTTGATTATTTTTAAATAAATTCATAGTTCATATGCCTATTTAAATAATAAAAATGAAAAGTGGCTAATAATTTTTTTATATGTTTGCTTTTATTTTATTTTTAAAAAGAAAAACTATTAAGAGCTAATTATTAAAAAGTCAATTAAATAGTCAATTAGTGAGGGACAATGCTACGGAACCAACATTAGGGAGCCAATACGGAGCCAATAATTAAATTATCATCCAAAGTTTATATGAGTTATCATCCGTAACTTATATATCCAATAATAAGTTATCATCCAAAATTTATATAACTTATCATCCGTAATATATGTTGGCTCCCTATTAGTCATAATGTGTTGGTTCTGTAGTCTTTTTATTTTCATAAATATGGGTCCCATAAAAAATTGATTAAAATTCACATTTAGAATTTTATATCCACTTCCGGGTCTAGATGATATTGATACATGCACTAATTAATAAAAAATAAAATTGTTGAGTCAATCAAGCATTTGTCATTTTCATAATGGAATTTCTTAAGTCGAATACGGCATTACGCAACTCAGTTTTATTTGGACCGTTTACATTAGAAACAGAAAGAGGTAACAAAAATAGAATAAAAAATAGGGGGTAGATTACGAACAAAAGAAATATAAATACTGCTACAAGGATTGGCTCTAATGGAATTAGAGAGAACACACTAAGCTCTTTCTTCCCGTCTTTTTTCACCAATTATTTTTCTCTGCTTTATTCAAATCTCGTTTAAAAAAAATTTAGATACTACCATGAAAATTTTAAAATTGTCGTCTTTGTATGAATATTTTTTATGTTATCAATGGATAATAAATTAAGTGGTTAAATTTTAGGATGTTATAAAAGCGTTATCTTTTTTAAAAGCGTTTTATTTTCTTTTATAATATAATTTAGAAGATCAAACTTTTATGAAAAGACAATTTTTATATCTTCATATGAGGAATTGCCAAAAAAAAATATAGATAGCTAATTTTTTTAGTTGATGTTAACTAATTTTTTAAAAAATTATTCTAATTCTAAAAGTAAAAATTTAGTTTTCTGTACCTTTTTTTAAAAAATGATTTTAATATTTTATGTATATATAAGACAAAATTAATACTTAAATTTTTAAAATGATAGATTTAAACTTTTCAATTGCACTTTTAAAATTATTTTACAAGA
The DNA here is from genome assembly GCA_036250425.1 of Stylosanthes scabra. Lineage (NCBI taxonomy): Eukaryota > Viridiplantae > Streptophyta > Magnoliopsida > Fabales > Fabaceae > Stylosanthes > Stylosanthes scabra. The sequence goes on from JASCZI010211955.1 coordinate 34,361, forward strand.
AAAATAACACAAAAGTTCAATGAATTTCTCCGAATGAATTTAATAAAATCACCCTGAATTTAACAAAAGGTTATTGAATCTCTTGCACATCTAATTTAAATATTTTCTAACCGAATTAATAACTGATTTAGTTTTTTTAATCGAATCCACCAATAAAATCCGATTTTATTAACTAAGTTATACAAATATACATAGTCATTTGATACATACATATAACATAAAAAAGAAACCAAATTTCAACTCCATGACATACATTATCCTAATTTTTTAACTTGCTTTCATCACATCTTATAGGTATAAACAACATTCCCACAAGACACATCTCCGCTATACTTGCAAGAAAAAATATGCATATATTTCTTTATGTTAGGCCATGTTGATGATGATGATCCAATAATATTATTATCGTTATTTTGACCCTTATTACTACTATTAATATTACCATTGTTACTGGAAGTAGACCTAAAGGGGCTTTTGGTGCATCTCTTGTAAGCTTCCACAAAAGGATCTTCTAATTTCTCCACCATAAAAGAATTACTACTACTAATTCTAAGTGAATTAGGTTCACCCACTTTATTATTAATAACCTCACTTCTTGTTCTTCTTGTGCCATATGAATATGATGAACATGGTGGAGGTTGAAGCACTAACATATTATTATTATTGTTAGTGCTATTACCCATTTTACCCTTGTTGGAGAAACCATCATGATGATTTGTCATCACTTTGGAGAATCCTGGCTTGTATTCCCATGAAAAGGGCACATTTATAACATACCCTTCACAAGAATAAACATCATCATCACTACTATAGCTTCTAGTGCTGCAATTTGTGTGCTCCATTTTGGTGAATTGGTGAATGGTGTTGGTCATTTTATTGTGTATGTTGATTATTCCTATGCAAAATAATGTATGAAAGTGTTGCTGCTCCTTATTATATATATAGGTAATAGGATGCCTCACGTTTTTCATGCTTAGCAACGGCTTATTCAAATTCTGGTAGAGGAGTTATTGTATGATTAGAAGGAAAACATATAATAAATCGAACTAACATCCGTAACGGATTGGTCCTTGACGTTTTAGGTTATGTTGGGGGATATTGTGGGTAGAAAAAAAAAAAATAATAATAATAATAATAATAAGGAAAATTCTAGTATAATGACATAATTTTGATTTTCTAATGAGGACACATGGATTAAACTTATCATCAGACACAAGTGGGCCATTTAGAATTTATAGCAGACACATATTTCTTAGCTCAATAATGCCACATATCAACGAAGAAAAATCTTGTTAAAAAATTAAAATGTTTTAATTTTTTAATTGTATTTTTTATTTTAAAAGATTTAAAATTAACCTTGAAAAATAACATATAATAATACAAATATTTTTATGGGTTAATTTTCAAAAATAAATTAAACAAATTTTTTATTTTCAGAAAAAAATTAACATAACTTTAAATATCGAAAATCATTTTTTTTTTTTTGACATTACACCTAGTTCGCCCATTTGTTTGGCTAAGAAGCATATTAGTCATACTAATAGGCGAACTTGGTGTGCAAATACACTAAGTTTGCCTATTAGTATGGCTAATATGTTTCTTAGCCAAATAAATGGGCGAACTAGGATGTATTTCTTGCCATGAACATCAATTTAATCTATTAATAGGGCAAGTTACTTCATTAAACTAATTGGGTTTCAAAATCATCCAAATACACCAATCAATTATTTCATTATGAATTGACGAGACAAAATACTTCATGTTGTATAAGATATCAATTTTATACAAAATATTTATCATATTTATAGAATTTTTTTTAAAAAAAATTATTACATTTTTACCTAACCAATGCATATATAATGATTCATCACATACTGACATTACAAATCATATATTTTTTACTATACCTACTACTATTTTTATCTTTATATTATACATGAATCAACTACCCAA
>JASCZI010211956.1:616-18497 GCA_036250425.1 Stylosanthes scabra
ACTCTACATCCTGCTTGCTTCCTCACCAATAATAATAAATAAATAAAAAGATAAAATAATGAACATAAAAGAATAAAGTAAATTACATGGTAACATAACCTCATTAGTAACACTTACTTGGTTTCAAAAGGCTAACAATTTATTATATTTTTATAAAATATATGAAAATTGTTTTGTGTCGTTATCCAAGACAATCATTCACGGATTTATAAAGCATTGTCATTGAATTTGAATGGTTAAGTCATGTGGTTTACTCATTTTGTTTGACTAAGTGATGTTATCATAATAATGTTGCGTGTGCATCAAAGTTATTAGCCCATATAATAATGCAATTTGTATTTATATAAATATATGGAATATCCATAAACAAAGGATAAAGACAGCAAGCAAAGCAACTATTTATTCTTTTTATTATCATAGATTGATTTCACTATCCTGGTTAAGAAATTTTTTCATTAGCAGTTTCCAAATCTTCTTCCTTATTGTTTTCAGTTTCACTCATGTCTTCCAGGGGCTTGTAAGTGTAGAACCATGCACATATTACATAATAAATGAGATTAATAATTTGAATCCCACAAACAAGAAAATAGTAATTCTCCAATCTACCCCTATTGAGGTTCCTATCAGCACCCAATTATGCTCTTTCCCACTATACTTATGTGCCAATGGCACCAACATTGTACCAACATAGTTCCCAAGTGCAGTAGTTATGCAATATAGGGCAGTAGCAGTGTTTCTCATACTTTCAGGTGATTGATCAAACAGAAATTCCAAATGTCCAACAATGGAGAAAACTTCAGCCACTCCATGCAAGCAATATTGTGGTACCAACCAAAAAACACTAATAGGAATAGTCGAATTAGGATGGTCCAATAAAGAAGAATGATTCAGTTAGCAAAAAGACAGTACATACAGATTTTGATGGAATGGATACAATGAAGAAACAAACGGAGACTAAGAAGGTCAGCATCAAATGAAATTTGCATCAAAAGTCTTCTTCTTCACACGAACTATGCTTTCATTAAATCCAACCCAACAACTAACACACAATCTTGCTTAACTTAATCATATTACATATTAATGGAAATCGGATACACACTATGATATTGATTATGATTGCATACAATATTCCAAATAATAATATTAGGTTCCACTGCATATCTCACATTTCTTGACACAAACAAGATTAGTGTTACTAATTTACGTTGCTAAGTAAATAATAAAGTATGATTACAGGGAGAACCAGTAAACCACTCAAAGTAAGGAAAACACCCCTGTTCTTACCTCCGGGAATGACGGCAACAATGTCACCACGTCGGTGTAGTGAGGACGGCGACGGTGTGGATGCTGCAGAGAGCGACGCAGGGACGACGGTCAGGGGGCCACGGCGGAGCAGCCACTGCAGCTGACGAGGGGGATGCGGAGAGCGACGGCGACGGCAACTGACGAGGGTGCTGAGGGGAGCGACGGCGACGGCAACTGACGAGGGTGCTGAGGAGAGCGACGACGACGGCAACGGCACCTCGCCCGGTGCCTTTGACTGCGGCGTGGGGCTGTGTGAGTGGTCAACAGGTGGTCAATGTGTGGGTTACGGAGAGAGCAGGGGCCGTGTACGGGGATAGCAACTCCTCTGGTGGCGTTGACGGCGACGGCGTGGAGGTGGTGGAGAGGTGGGGTTCACGGTGAGGGAGAGGATGATAGAGAGGGACTTCGCCGTTTTTAGTGATGGTGCAAATGGAGGGGGAAGCTCGTGCAATTAGGGATTTAGTTAACCATTACCGTCGGATTTAGCGTGGGAAAACATCCGACGGTAAACACAGCAGCTAAATGAAACGCTGCGTTTCAGTCATCTCTCATTAGCGTCGGATTTTAGTTGGCAAAATCCAACGGTAACGGCCACTAAATTAAATAAATATTTTCCCATTATTACCGTGGGATTTTAATCCGACGATAATACCCTAATGATAATATCCCACGCTAATTTCGACGCTAAACTCGACGCTATCACTGCCGCCATTTTTTGGATTCCCGCCAAAGACTTTACCGTCGGATTTACCGTCGGATTTTCGACTCCGACGGTAACATTTTGCCTACATCGTATTTGTTCTCTTACCGTCGGGTTTTCCCACGCAAAATCCGACGGTATTAACGTGGGATTGTATCCCATGCAAAATCCGATGATAACAGCAGCATTTCTTGTAGTGTTTTAAACCAATTTGAGCATAATTTAAAAAAGTGTTGAGCAGAATCCTAAATCAATATGAGCAGAATCCTAGATACTTAAAACCAAAACCTAAATCAACTGAGTCTAAATTAAATTCAAACCAAAAAGAAACTCACACATAAATTCAACATTTAAGAAACACAAAAGCATTTTAATATATCACAAACATTTATAATTGGATATACCCCTGAAATAATTTGAGCAGAATTTAAAAATGCGTTGAGTAGAATCCTAAATCAATATGAGCAGAATCCTAGATACTCAGAAATCAAAACCTAAATCAAGTTAATCTAAATCAAGTTCAAACCACAAAGAAACTTACACATAAATTCAACATTTAAGATGTACAAACAGAATCCTAAATCAATTTGAGCAGCATTTCAATATATCACGAACATATACAATTGAACATACCCCTGAAATAAGTTGAGCAGAATTTAAAAAAGCGTTGAGCAGAATCCTAAATCAATATGAGCAGAATCCTAGATACTCAGAACCAAAACCTAAATCAAGTGAATCTAAATCAAGTTCAAACCACAAAGAAACTTACACATAAATTCAATATTTAAGATGTACAAACAGAATCCTAAATCAATTTGGACAACATTTCAATATATCACGAACATATACAATTGAACATACCCCTGAAATAAGTTGAGCAGAATTTAAAAAAGCGTTGAGCAGAATCCTAAATCAATATGAGCAAAATCCTAGATACTTAGAACCAAAACCTAAATCAAGTGAATCTAAATCAAGTTCAAACAAAAAAAAAAAAAACTCACACATAAATTCAACATTTAAGAAACACAAACAGAATTTTAAATCAATATGAGCAGCATTTCAATATATCACGAACATATACAATTAGGCATACCCTCTGAAATAATTTGAGCAGAATTTAAAAATGCATTGAGCAGAATCCTAAATTAATTTGAGCAGAATCCTAGGATGGTGAATGCTACAGTTATTTGGAATTGTATTCATCTAAATATGAAAATTCTGCTCAAATTCGTTTTATATTCTATTTTTTGTTTGATTATAAGTGCTTGGACCCTTAAATGGTGAATGCTAAAGTGATTTGGAATTCTGTTCATCTAGATATCAAAATTCTGCTCAAATTAAATTAACATTCTGCTCAATTTGGTTTAACAACAATGAAAACAACAATAACAAAACAATACAAACCACAACCACCATCACGTAATAAAGGAAGGAGAAGAAGTAGAAGAAAAAGAATAACAACAACCACATGAAGGAGGAGAAGAAGAAGATGAAGAACAACAACAACAACATAACATAAAAGAAGGAGGAGAGGAGAAAAAAGAAGAAAAAGAGGTGGAATACTAAGTGAAGGCGGAGTACGAAATGGAGGCGGCGACGGAGGCGAGGCGAAGATGGGGCGGTGAAGAAGAAGAAGAGGAAAAAAAAGATGAAAGAAGAAAAAAGAAAAAGGAGGAAAGAGGAAGAAGAAGGAAGAAGAAGAAGGAAGAAGAAGAAGTTGAGGAGAAGGAGGAAGAAGAAGAAGGAGAACATAGGAAGAAAAAGAAAAAGGACGAAAGAACATGAGAATGAGGAAGAAGAAGAAGGAAGAAGAAGTTGAGGAGAAGGAGGAAGAAAAAGAAGAGAAAGAGGAAGAAGAAATAAGGAGAATAGAGGAAGAGAAAGAAAAAGGACGAAAGAACATGAGAAGGAGAAAAAAGAAACAGTGCGTTTCACAAAAAAATATGTTTTTTTGGGGCGCGTGAATGATTTATGTGTTGGTATGTGTTTATATGTTCACCTATATTTATTGGTGATTTATATAGTGTAAATTATAAGTAATTAATTTTTTTTACCTCGTTAATAATAAATTTAACCCAATGGACATTGCCATCAAAGAATCTATATTGACGCAAGTGATACAATAATAATACAATGCATACATATGAATTATTACATTTCAATAGCAATTAATCCAATTGCTTCTTAAACTTGAATTACTTCTCACCTCCAAACTAGTACATTATTTTAGAATGAATGCATGCTTCACGCAAGCCACTCTACTTTAGTTTATCATCCACTATCAACTAGCATACTGATCATTAATCTTAGTTTAATTTCTCTTAAAAAACACTTACAATTCTCATGTAATTTCCGCAGAATCATATATGTACATTATTATTATTTTTTTATTAATGATGTTAATATATTCTATATAATAAGGTGCATGCCTAATCAATTCACCAAGTACGTACGCATTCCATAAACATAATACGATCAGATGTGAATATGTTCTTAACTCTGTAACGTATATATATTTATAAGAGCTTTTTTGGATTTTTATGCGGAAAAAGGTACGATGGTGATTTACTCAATTAACTGGTTGGTTACTCAATTAACTAGTTATATATTAATTAGTTACGGTGCAAAGTTTATATGACCAAATAAGAGCATGAGAAGTTTGGTATCTCGCTGATGAAAATTACGTTAGCGTGTCTACCTTATTATCTTAATTCTTAGGCACTCCCTAGCTCTCTCTTTGTATATATGGACAAAAAGGTTAGAAATAAGTTAACATAACTGTCAAAAAGAATGTTTGCAATTAACCTCTTTCTTATTCTATATGTTTTTGCTTTTCTTTTATGATCACTTGATTGTGAAAAATATTTAACATTTTTTTGAGTACGTAATTAATTAGTCACGGTTAAAACTACAAAAAATCTTCACCGGAGAAAAATATATCAATATAATTCAATATTCAATTTCTTGAATGAAGCTCTTTTGTTATTCTGATCTTTATTTATTTTCCATTTGTGTTCTTTTACATTTCTAGTTAATTTGGTGAAATTAGAATTATATTTTAGTTATTTACAACAATGTTGAGTTTTACTATAATCTCTAGTTTAAGTATATAATAGGTAGGTTTTTTATTTGGCTTAGAAATATAACTTTGGGTGATCTTGAGTTACATTGTTACTCTTAATTAATTACAATTAATGGAGTTAATTAGCCTAATTCACATAACTCTAACTTACTTTCCATTTTTTGATGGTCAATTGGTAGAAATTTATTTGTTGACTAAGCCAAAAGAAACTCCAATAAACTAACTCTTCACTCATGATTGTAGGTTAACTTATTAGAACAATTCCTCTTTAATTAGAGGTATGATTGTTAGAATTGATTTGAGTTGAATTGATTAAGTTAACATAACTCTAATGGACTTTCTGCATCATTCTAGTTAACAGGTTGGAATCTTATTGATTTAGTTGCTGAGATTGACTTATTAGGATAGTTCGTACTACCGTTAGGGTTTATTGCTCTACTCCACTACCGAATTGTTATTAGACATTCAAAGCATGAGTGATAAGTTAAAATTTGTTTGTTATAGTGTTTTGCTTAATTCAAAGTTACGCTTATTTTTTACATGTTTAATTAAATCTGTACTAGGTCGAGTTATATGACTTCTTGTTTTATAGCTCGGTTTTGTGCTTCGGCTGTATCAAGATCAATAATAGGTACAGATCAATATATAATTTTTATGAAAACGTAGACTTAGTGGGTTGCCATACAACCCCACATAAATTTAGAGATAACAATGGGTTACATTGTAACGGATATCCATACTCATTCTGTTATATCTAGATATTACAATATAAAAAAATTAAATTGAATTACTCAATAAAATTTTAACAATGTTAGGTAACCAACAAAAATCCAACCAACATCAGCCAATAATTTAAATTAAATATTCTATTTTTTAAGGTTCCAGATGTTTTGTTTCTATAGATTTCGGATGTTCTATTTTTATGAAAGTTACGGATATTTCACTTACTTTCATTGTGAATATTCTATAAACTGTAGTTACGAATGTTTTATTTTTTTGACTGATTTATTGATTAGGAAAGCAGTGGCTGCCTATACTTTTCCATAAAATTTTATTACATAATAAAGTATTTTAAAAATATAATTAAATATAGATAATAGATAATTGTTTGCAACATGACAATAACACAATAATTTTAAATTAAAAAATTAAATTTAGTATTTTTTAAACTAAAATTACATATACAATCATTTAAATATTATTAAATGAGTTTAATTTTGATGCACCGACTGTGTAAAGAGTTTTACATAGTCATACAATCAGATTCATGTATTTATATGACTTTAAAAGTAGTGGATTTGAAAATTAATTGCTTTTAATGATGTAGTAATACCTAATTAAATGCTAAAACTCTTTTACACTGAAATACATGGAAATTAAATTCTTATTAAATATCTAAAAAATTAAAATAAATTATGTATACATATAAATGTGATGAAACAAAACAGGATAGATAATATGAAACAGAACGATCAGTATTTATATCCCCTCAATCGCTCCAAAAATTCGATCTATTTAAAACTTAAAAGGTGGAAATGAAAAGATGCATGTAAAATTATTATTTTTATACGAAAGAGAGAGTGTGCTAGCTTCAACTATAAGAAATAACCTCCACTCTTTAAGCATCATCACTTGTACAGTATAGCTGGACTTATAAAAATATATCCAAACTAAATTGATATTTTTAAGTACATATAGTTTTAGTAATAGCCAAAAGTTGTTCATGAATAAGTACAATAGTAGCATGCAAACTTTTCCGAATCCACGTCTGTGGACATCAAAACATCAATAATGAATAGTCTTGCTTCAATCTCCGCACGCGCCTCCAATGGCTGAATCGCCTCCTCTCCCAATCTCCACTCCACACGCCCACACATCAGCCCCTCCCGGGCCCCCGATCAACACATCCGCATTCCGCTCCTTCATCTCCCACCTCTCCTCCGACCGCCGCCCCTGGTCGGAGCTCCTCGACCGGACCTCAATTTCCCGACCCCAATCCCTCTCGGAATCATACTCCCGGATCCGCAAGAACGCTTCCTACTTCCGCGTCAACTACGTAACCCTAATCGCACTCGCACTTGCTCTCTCACTCCTCACTCACCCTTTCTCTCTCCTCCTCTTTGGCCGTACCTTCTCCGACCGGGAGACCCTCGCCTGCCTCGTCCTCCTCACCGTCATCGTCGTCTTCCTCACCAGCGTCGGTGCTCTCTTGATCTCCGCTCTCATCGCTGGCTTCGCCGTGGTGTGCTCGCTATGCCGGATTGCTGTCGTTCCTGAGCGGCGGTGTGCCGGGTTCGCCCTTGTGAGAATAGGGTTCTGTTATTCTGTATGAGGTTTTGTTCTTATTAATTAATTAGTTATTAGCTTATATCCATTTTAGGGTAGGTAATCGGTAATTATTTTCTTAACATGTATGTAGAGATGATGCCAATTAATCAAGTTTTGGTATCATTTCTTTTTAATTTTATAAGGTTTTTTTAATGGAAGTATTGTTGTCTTCTAGCTTAGTCGTTATTTAGTTTTTGTTATAGTCTTATAGACTTTTAGCAGTATGAAATTATTTGTTAGAAACGGTTAGATAATTTCGCATCTTGTGTTGAGAAAATTTCAGTTGAGGAGCTAGGTTGAGTAACTTGCTTATTACTGATTTGATTGTTATACTCGTTTAGGGGTTGGATTCTTGTTGGAGTAGTGCTCCTTATGTTGTTCACAGAAAACGTCACTTTCTAGTTTCTAGCAAGCTATGTTTATATATTTCTGGCAAGGATTGAACAAATAAATTGCTGCTGACTTGCTGAGGCAGAGCCTCTTCTGTGTTTTCAGAAATATATGAGTAGATCGAGGCTGCAAAGAGTAAACACTCTTATTAGTTACAGGAGATTAGGGTAGGGTGATAGTTTGAGTATTGTTAAACATATTTTAACAAATTTGAGTAATATCAATCATGATTAATTGTATGGACAAAAGTGAAGCCAAAAATAGTAGTTTCTTGTTTTGTTATTAGTACGCAGGTTGGTAAAAAAGAAATAAATTTCCAATGTTAAGAATTGAACATGAAAACTAAAACTTTTTGTTAATGTTCTGCTTGATGAGAACACAGATGCTAAGATAGCAGATTTTGGCCTTTCTACATTGATTTCAGCTGCTGCTTATTCCAATGTGATAGCTGATGACAACACCTTGAAGCGGGCTTTGCACTGCTAGAGAGCTGGTAAAGAATTTTGCATCATGTTTAGGCCTTTTTATTTTCATGGAACATTACTAATTGGCCAAATCTAGTGTTACAAGACTATATAGTGTTTCTATTATTATTATTATTATTATTATTATTATTATTATTATTATTATTATTATTATTATTATTATTATTATTATTATTTCATTCTTATATTAATTTTACATGTGTGGGTGCTTACTTATATCTGTAAATACTTCTACCTTAGTACACAGTTACAAAATATTTTCTATTTCAAGATTATCCTATTTCCATTTTCATTATAATACCTACTGCATATCATGTTAAAATGGGAAGAGAAAAGTCGTAAATGCCTACCATGGATCATGTTTGTTAGAAGGAATTAAAGTATTTGATTTTTTTTTGGGTTAAAAACCCATTTTTGGGTATTCACTCTAAAAACAATTAACTTCAAATGTCTCGAGGAAACGCACAGGATGAAACGCACATGAACATATATAGATATGGGAACAGTTAAAAGAAAAAAAATTATTCAGTTAGGTAATCAATAAAAATTTAATCAATATCAGTCAACAACTTGAATTGAATGTTTTATTTTTTTAGAGTTTGAATATTCTGTTTTTAAAAAAAATTCAAAAAATTTCAAATGTTTTATTTCTAAAAAAGTTATCAATATTCTACTGTCTTTCATGACAAACGTTTTATAAATAATAATTATAAATATTCTATTTTTGTTGATTAATTTATTGATTAAAGAAATATTATTACATATACTTTTCCAAAAGTTAATAACCAATTATTAACACATATTTTGAATGCGTAATATTTAGACTTTTCAATGTGCAATCAACATTATTTCTGCCTTTTTCTTTCGCTTTTTAGTTTACCCCAACAACGCACAGCTTTCCTAACACAATGTTCTATTGTTTTTGGCAATGCTTAGTCAGCATCACTCTGTGTGCTTTCATCACTCTGTCTTCTATTGTTTACCCCGACTTTTTTAAACTAAGTAAAAATATACCCTCAATTTTGGAAAATATTAAATTGTTTTTCATTTTTAAAAAAAATAAAATTATTATACTTTTCTGTTGGTCTGACTCGTCAGATGATAACAAAGAATACTTGTGTGATTGAAATAAGTTTCATTTTGACTCAACAGTGTCTATGGTGACTCATTCTTGCTTCATATGTTCAAAATGACATTTTTTTCTCCAAATTATGAAACTCATATACAATAGTTAAAACGAAATCGTTTCTCCTCTCATTCGTTCCCCACAAAACTCTCATCTTGACAGTGTTACTACATACTCTGCCCTAACGTGTAATCGAAGATGAGTGTGTAATAACACTGCCAATATGAGAGGTTTTGTGGGGAACAAATGAGAGGAGAAACGAATTCGTTTTGACTATTGCATATGAACTTCACAATTTGGGAAGAAACAATGTTGTTTGAGACATAGGAAGCGAGAATGAGTCCATGATGAACACCGTTAAATCAAAACAATACCCGCTATAGCCACATAAGCATTTTTTGTTGCTATTTGACGAGTCAGACCAATGAAGTAGTATGATAGTTCTATTATTTTAAAGGTGAGGAGCAGTTTAGTATTTTTCAAAAGTCGATGGTACATTTGTACTAGTTTAAAAATGTGAGGAGTGCAAATGTTATTTTTCCTATAATTTGGTACAATTAGTTCAAATAAATGAAATTGGTAAGTCATTTGCAACAATATTAAGGTTGATCAGTTAGATAGTATTTGGTACTGACTGGGACTGAGAGTAGAAAATTGAGATTTAGTATTGTGTTTGTTGAATAGGGACTGAAACTAAAATTTCAGTATCAGTCCCTAAAATTTAAGTATTTTTAGTACCTCCAGTTCGGAATTTCGAACTTAATGACTGGAACTGAAATTTTAATAATTTTTTTTACTCAAATACCCTCACTCAACATTAATATTTTCAATATTAACATTTTTTCCTTCACTATTGACTTAATTCAATCTCTATTTTTCAGTCTTTTTTCATAAACAAAAACTTTTTAATTTTTTGAAAGACAACGCATTCAACTTAAAAGTCAATTTTTTTAATTTTTCATCTTATAATTTTTTTTTTATGTTGGAGTAATTCATCACACTCCTCACATACACTTGTTTCTCAAACATAATTGTTAGTTTAGTTAAAGCTTGATCATGGTCAAAATTCAAGTTGAGCTATTTTTTATCAAATCAATAATAATAATAATAATAATAATAATAATAATAATAATAATAATAATAAGTTGATGTTTAACTCCACTTACTTGTTGGGCTTTCAATATTGCTACCATGTGTTAACCACATGAATTTGTTTTAGCTTAAGTCCATTTCTTCATCCTTGAAATTAGGGTACTCTAATTTCTAAATCTTTTGTTCCATCAATTGGAACATTGGATGCCCAAGAACTGCATGCATGCACATTAATAAAGTTAATACAGCATTATTATATTATAGTGACCTTCGACCTTTCACTCCAAGGTCCACATAGCATTATTATTATTGTTGAATTTATAATATATAGACCCTATTTAATGCATTATTAGGGTTCCATGAGAGCAACGTGCTTTATTTTCTTCTTTGCACAAATTAAAAAGTAATAAGCATATAATTTTGAGCGTGATCTTTAAGAAGGCCCCATGTTATTAGAAACAAAATAGCATGATCGCTCAATTGGTCGTTGATTCATTATCTTTTAAATTTTGTAATTGTTCTTTTTGATGGAGTGAACATTATTATTATTTGAGAGTGGCATTAATTAAAGTTGGAGACAATGTACTATGCAACAACTTATTATAACAACCCTTGAAAATGAAAACCACATGAAAGAAAATACCTAGAGATCGTTGTGATTCTGTTTGATCATTATTGTATATGCTCATAGAGTTTGATTATATCGCATATGAATATTATACATATGAATTTGGTTTGGATTTTGTAGATTGTGGGACTAATTTTTACTCTTATACAATAATATATAACTTATTTATGTTTTAGTATTTAATTTGTATAGTAAATAGTACTATATTTAAAAAAACAAATTGCTTTCGGATCATCTCTTACATGTAACTTCACAAAGAAAAATTCTTAAAAGAAATTTGAAGTGAATAACACGAACAAATAACTTTTTATAAATTTTTTTGGTTATACAATTTTTTTATAACATGTTTTGTGAGTTTTATTTAATTTCCGCCATTTTTATGCACATTATTATTTAATTTGAGAATTATTCAACAAATTAAGGAATTCAATACACAACTTTATATATATTTGGCGATTGACAACCCAAATCAATTGATAAATTTTTAAAATGAGACACTTTAATTCCTAAATTTTTAAAATACGTAAAACAATCTCTAATATTTACCTCATAAGACAATACATTTCTCATCTCTTAGTCATTAGCGATGTATAAAAGCGTGGAAGAGTTTATCAAATCAGCCTCCAAAGTATATAGGACAAAACAATTTTTGAAAAACTTACAAAAATCTCAAAATTGCTCATGGCTGGGTTGTATTAATTTGAATATTTTTTTAGAGGATTTAAAATTTCTGGACTGATTTAAATTATGAAATTGAAAAATCAAAATAACTTATTTTAAAAACCTCCTGAACTTATTTGCGTAATTAAGCACTCTATTTCTATTTGCGGCATAATGTATATGTGTTCCCTCTCATAATTCGCACATTTTATATCTAACAATTAATTACTTGTTAAGAATCTAAGATTCTTGAGCGTGTAAGCAAGTATATAACAAAGTGTCAAACTGTACCAGCTACCAAACCCTATCTAATGTGCTCTCTTAAATTTCTTGTTCACCTATCAAATCTCAATTTGGTTATGTTGATCTAATAATCTCTCCGTATTCAACTTATGTGTTTTTTTCAACCTCATTCCTCAACATAACTCTAACGGTTTTCTGACAAAGAAGAATAATTAAATGCATTCTTTGGCTCATAGGCAGCTAGGTGTTGCTTTCAAGGCAGATGATGTAGCCATCAATAATTATTTATTCATACCACTTTATGAATAGACAGTCAAACGATCCCCACCTCTACGGGTTTGGTGTGGTAACTAACTGTCTAACTGCTATATAACAAAATAATAATATAAAATAAAAATAAACAAAAGTTTTTGTTTAGAGTAATAGTGTTTCTAGTCGAATATTTTAGTTTTCGACAAATTTTAATTATTAAATTAGTTTTAAATTTTTTATTTTAATTTAGAGTCTAAATTTCAATTTTTATTTTTTTTCTACATTTTCTTTATATATGACTAAAAATATAGAAAAAGTAATTAAAGTTTAAAAGTAACAAATTTATTGAAAAGTACTGTATGGATCAACATTTTTAGTGAAATATAAAATAGGAATTTTGCTAGTATTGATTCAAATATAAGGTAAATACAAAAAGAAATGTTGACCTAATAACATTGCTCATTTTATTATGCTAGCAAAATTTATGCATTACTAAAATAAATATATTAATTTTTTGTGCACATGCCATTTTTTAAAAGAAACTAGTTAGCTTTTTTTTTCAAATATAAAAAGAAATTTATTATTTTTAATTTTGAACAGATAATAAATTTATCATTTCTAAATCTCAATTTAGAAGATTATAGTTTTCTTAATTTTTTTAAAAGGAAAAAAAAAGTTTAAATAACTTCATTATCTTTCCTTGTGATTTAAGATTTAAATATTGTGTGATTTCACATCACATATGACATTACAATAGACAAGCTCCAAAAACTTTTCTATGTTCCCCACCCTGCTGTTGACTATGAGATTTCTTATGTCAAATCATTGCATATATTGGTCATATGTAGTAGTAGCTGGAGCCAACATGACTGATAAATTTAACTTTTAATTAAAATGCAACAAATTTTATGACAATATCATGGCCAAGTGTATGACAATATCTTTATTGCGGCAAAAGTGTTATCGCCACGACTTTTTTTCACTTTAGCCATTTTTTTTTGGCTAAACCCCTTATTTTTGGTTGTGTATAAATCTTCTTCTTAATATAATTAGGAAACCAAATCCTCCCACATGTTGTCAAAACATTTGAAAATAAACCGCCACGTCACCTTTGACATTATAGATTTAATATATAAAATAATATTAGATGTACATTTATTTTTCTTAACCAAGTTATTTATTTTTATGATAAATAAAAATCTTTCGATGTCAAATACCATAAGAAAATAATATAGAAACAAGCTTCTATTTGATATCGAAAATGTCTTATATTTGGTATAAAATAAATTACTTGATTGAATTTGATTGAAAAAAATAAATTTACACGTAGAATTATTATAATTAATAATAATATGTTGCACTACGCATTACAAAAAAAAAATATGTTGCACTACTATTATTTATAATAGAGATAGTTTTGATGACTAACTTCATTATCTTATTATCTCTATTAATTTATGATGACGACTAACTTAATTAGTCAAGTGACGTTAATGTGGCTTGTAAAACCAAGTACGTATCTTTGAGCATATGACATGTTTCGTATGTGTAGATTAAGATTATAAGTTTATAATAACTGAACTGCATATATACAATAATATATAATTATATATTTAAATAATAGATAATGTTGTTATATATATTCCATGTAGGTTGACAGGCCACCTAATTTAATACTTACTAAATTAAAAAATGTTTTTCATAATAACTATGTCTAACTAAATTCTTGTTGGATCCAATCAGATCCCTACTTTTGTTTTAGTACTTTATTTGTTACACACCTACCTAATGCTAATATCGTGTAGTCTATCTACTTTTCACACTAATCCTTTTTTCCCCCTTCCCTTTCAATGGAAAACTTGAATCAATCAAAATTTTGTATAAATATCTTGATGGTGACGGTTTAAAGATCACTAACTAAATTTAATAATTTAAATTAATTAACCAATCATAAATTTTTAAATAGATATTTGATAACAAATTAATTCTTAATCAATTAAATTGGTTAGTTTAATAATTAGCCTACTAGCTAGTCTATTCAAATAAAAGTTTAGAGTTTGAATTCACCTTATATATGCAATAATTCATTGGGCAAACTAATTCACGACGAATTAGTCATTAATCTACCAAATTGAGAGATACGTAAAAATTAAAAATAAAGATTCTTACTCAGTCGAATTATTAATAAATATTGTAAAAAATAAAATAGAAAACACTAATTATACTACCTATATACTAAAAGTAATTTTGTTATAAATAATAGTCTCTAGTATCTTATCGTTCAATTAATACGTCAATACAAATGTTATAACTTGCATTCAGATTATCGTCTAAGAATTTTTTGGCCAATGCATGGTATTTTGTGGAGCTTAGAGCTTGTAAAGCAAGGAGTAATAATATATTACCCCTTTTTGTGCCTAGCTTTTGCTTTGTTCTCTTTTCAATGTCACACTATTTCTAAACAAGAAACAAGGTTACAAGTAAATTACTAAGAATATGAATGTGGGAATCAATTATCACATCCCACTTACCTAAAAATAAAATAGAAAAAAACAGTTATTATTAGTAGATTAAAATCAATATATTGTTGTTAACTATGTGAATAATTCAACCCTTAATTTGAAGACTTATGAAGCAAGCATTTACGAACTCATCATCAATATTAACAAGTAGTGGGTACAACAACTTTTATTGGCTTAGCTTGAACCATGTTTTCCCAGCATTCATTCTGAACATGGATTATTATTATTATTATTATTTCTTAACTAAACCTAATTTTATTATTCCAACATATCTCTCTCTCTCTCTTCTTTAATCTCCCCTATAAAAGCACCCTCTCCTAATACACTCTTACTTGCATAGCAAAAACATATTAATCTCCATAGCATTATTAGCACAAATAATTAAAGTGAAGTGTTTCATTGAAGCTACTCTCTCTATCTCTAAAACATGGAGTATCCTCTCATCATCTTCTTGTTAGCCATCTTTGTTCTCTTAGCTTCCACATTTTCATCAGCGAATGCCAAAATCTGTGAGCACGAGTTTGTTGTACGTTCTCTCATTACATACTCTCTCCTATTCTTATTTTATATAATTTATTTATTTAATTTTTTAATGGAATATAAATATATATAATAGGTTGAAGCAAAACCAGTGAAGAGGCTGTGCAAAACTCACAACAGAATAACCGTGAATGGACAATATCCTGGCCCTACTTTGGAGATCAACAATGGAGACACCTTGCTTGTCAAAGTCATTAACAAAGCTCGCTACAATGTCACAATTCACTGGTATTCTAATACTATATAACATCAAAAACTTCATGTTAAATGTGTTTTTTTTTTTTTAGTTTTAAATGTAGCGCTACATATACATGTTTTTTTTATTAACAAAGTCCAATTAAGATGCCTCAAATTCAATAGAAATCATTCTCATTACTAAAAAAGTATAATATATTATTATACAATTCGATTGAACTTGATTGATATAAAAATTTGTACAATATTTTTTTTCTTCTCATCCTTAAAGTATTTATCTGACCGAACATTTAAAAATTAATTCCTAAAATACTACAAAGACAAAAAATAGGAAATTATCCGAACAAGTTTTATTTTTATTTTGTATGGAGAATCAAACTCATAATTAGTAATTGAGGGACACAAGACCCTTATTCGTCTATATAAACCGGATAAATTGATTGTGGTTACATGCATGATTTTAAATTGTAAGTCTTAATCGCACAAAAACAATTTTCTTAGCACAAAGTTGCTCAGGGAATATATAATTTATAAAATATTTTCATATTTCTACTAATAAATTTTATATTTAAAAGATTTAAGAAAATACAAAAATATTCTATGAATTACGAATTTCCTAAATATCACATTTTTTCTAGAATATTTTGTAATTATGTTTTTAACATAAATATAGCACATACGTACTACAAAATAAAGAGAAGTTTATTTGTAACAACATTTGAATCATTGTCTCTAAGTTGAACCTAAGTTTCTAAATTTACAAACATAGTAAATTATTATCTAATGAGATGATTGTTGTACATATTTTTGTTTAGGCATGGTGTTAGACAAATGAGAACAGGGTGGGCAGATGGACCAGAATTTGTGACACAATGTCCTATTAGACCTGGAGAAAGTTACACATACAGGTTCACAGTACAAGGACAAGAAGGTACTCTTTGGTGGCATGCTCATAGTTCTTGGCTAAGGGCCACCGTTTATGGAGCTTTAATCATTCATCCTAGAGAAGGACACCCCTACCCTTTCCCTAAGCCTAACCGAGAAACACCCATTATTCTAGGTAATTATTCCTTATGCAATATAATTAGTTAGAGTTGTAAAAGAAAGAACTAAAACTTAAGTCTAATTATAGGCCTAATATCTAAAAGGATAAATAATTCAATCATAAATATTGTTTCTAAAAAATATTAAAAATGTAAAAAATGCAATATTTGACATTATTATTATTATTATTAGATCTTTAATGGAGTAGCTTTTTATAGGTTGCGATAGCTTTTATCAATTCAAAATTAAATAACTTTGCTTCATATATACTATTATAGTATAATAATAGATAGTTTTTATGTCAAATTTAGAAGAAAACATAATAAAACTAAATTATGTATTTTTGGATTAATTTTAAAGTACAAAAGGTTTATTATTAAATAATAATAGATTAATAATATATTTTTTATTTGAATTAATATAAATTTAGTTTGTATACCAATGCATGTATATAAATTGATTCTCTCCCTTTTGTATTGTATATTATATAACATGCAATGAAATGATGCCATTGATGAAAACATGGAGGAAGATCAATAATAAAAAGGGTTGAAAATTGAATTAAAAAAAAAGCTAATTAAGCAAAGTAGTGACATAAAACATTCATTGTAATGATGATCTTTTTCTACTTTATTTTTTGTTTCACATGGACAAATATATTTTTATAGATATGTTTATAATAATTTTATATGTATATGATGATGAATTGATGACAAAATTAATTAATGGTGAAAGTGATGATAATGATGAATTAGGGGAATGGTGGAATGCAAACCCTATTGATGTGGTGAGGCAGGCCACAAGAACAGGAGCAGCTCCTAATGTCTCAGATGCCTACACCATTAATGGTCAACCTGGTGATCTTTACAACTGCTCTAAAAAAGGTTTGATTATTATAATTCTTTGTTAATTTTTATTACAAATAGTGGATGATGTCACATGATATGTCTTGGCTAATAAATTTTAGTTTAGGAAAGGTGGTTGCTCTGGTACGTTTGTTAATAAAAGTATATCGGTACATTAATTTAAATTAATCAATAAGATGTTGACACACAGAATTTTTTTATCCACGTAAATGTTTAATTTTTTAACCTTTTTTATTAAATATTTATATTAATATGTAGACTAAAATACCTCTATATATTCAAATTAAAATTTAAATTTAAATTTTTCTTTTTAATTCTATTTATCAAATGACCATATAATCCTTATTAATCTTATTAACAAAAATATCATTTTATAATAAATTTATACAATTAAAATCACATTCCATTAATTAAATAAATATA
>JASCZI010211956.1:18507-31434 GCA_036250425.1 Stylosanthes scabra
CACAATTAAAATAAAAAAAATCCAAGACCACGTTGGAATAGGCATCCATGGGGTTATTAGCAATTTAGCATACATGAGCAATGACACATACGGCGAAGAGGAAATTTGCCACGGTGAAGACAAGCCTCAGCGAAGCATGGTTGCCACGTCATGCACCATGGGAAGAAGAAATTTGCCACAATGCAATCGGCTGGGTTGAGTTCCAAGAAAAAGAAGTACTCAGATTGGGATTTTGGGAGGTTTTGAGATTTTTGAAATTTTTGAGGTTTTCGAATTTTTGGGATGATTGGGGTTTGGGAATTTGTTTTTTATATATTTTAATTGTGTGTTTATGTTTATTTAATTAATGAAATGTGATTTTAATTATATAAGTTTATTATAAAAGAATATTTTTGTTAATAAAATTAGTAAGGATTATATGATAGTTTGATAAATAGGATTAAAAAGGTAAATTTAAATTTTAATTTGAGTATATAAGGGTATTTTAGTCTACACAGTGATATAAATATTTAATAAGAAATTAAAAAATTAAATACTGATGTGGATAAAGAAATCCTGTACGTAGACATCTTACTGATTAATTTAAATTAACTTACCGATACGCTTTAATTAACAAACTTATCGGAACAAGCACCTTACGGAAAATATTTCAAATAATTATTGTGTATTAAAAGTAGACACGATAATAATAATAATAATCATAATAATGAAGGGGACTTTTGTGGAAAATATTGGAAAGAAAAAAATGGAATCATTAAGATTAGATATTTAGTATCATTTGTGAAATTAAAGGGTAGGTTTGGTATTTGTTGGTGTTTTTTAAAAGTTATTTATTTTTTTTAATTTTTAAATATTATTTTTCAAAATTTGTAGCCTTAGTAATTATGTTACGTATAAAACCAAAAAAAAAAAAAAGTGTTTCAATAAGCACAATTTATAATCATAATATTTAATAAAATTATTTCTAAAAACTATGATGATTATAATAAAAATCAGTAGAAAAAGTGTTATAACTTTTAATTTATAATTTTATATTATATTTTTAGTTTTAAAATCCACAAACTAATTTTTTATTTATTTATTTAAAATTTTTCTCACCTGGTTATTTTTCTTTGCAACGCAGGCACCGTCGTTGTTCCAATAGATTCCGGCGAGACAAACCTCCTCCGCGTGATAAACGCTGCGCTGAACCAACCGCTCTTTTTCACCGTGGCCAACCACAAGCTGACGGTGGTTGGCGCCGATGCCTCTTACCTGAAACAATTCACCACCAAAGTCCTCATGCTCGGCCCCGGCCAAACCACGGACGTGTTGATCACCGGCGACCAGCCACCTTCCCGGTACTACATGGCGGCGCGTGCATACCAATCAGCACAAAACGCGCCTTTTGACAACACCACCACAACCGCCATACTCCAATACAACTCAAGAATTTCACATAAAAATTCTGTTGCAAAACCACTCATGCCATCACTTCCTGCTTACAATGACACAAATACAGTTACTCAATTCAGCAGAAAATTCTTCAGCCCAAGAAAAGTTGAGGTTCCTACTGAGATTGACCAGAATCTGTTTTTCACCGTTGGCTTGGGACTCAACAGGTATATGCCCCTATGCACAAATACTTCAAATTTTATGTCAATTTTTTTAAAACTAATTCTTGCAAATAAAATTCTTAAAAAAAATTATAAAATAAATTTTTATTTGACATTAAAATCATTCTTTATTTGACATAGAATAAATTACTTGATTCAACAAAATAAGTATATTATAAAATTATTGAAATTTTAATAGCTTAATCTTTATTTAATTTTAGTTTTAATTAAATAATATTTGGGAGAATAGGTGCCCACCAAATTTTAGCAAAAAGCGATGCCAGGGACCAAATGGGACAAGGTTCACTGCAAGCATCAACAATGTCTCATTTGTTCTCCCAAACAACATTTCCATCCTTCAAGCACACCAACTCGGAATTCCAGGAGTGTTCACCACCGATTTTCCGGCGCAACCGCCGGTGAAATTCGACTACACCGGCAATGTTAGCCGTTCGCTGTGGCAGCCGGTTCCGGGGACTAAGGCTCACAAGCTAAAGTTTGGGTCAAGAGTGCAGATTGTAATTCAGGACACTAGCATTGTGACCCCTGAGAACCACCCTATTCATCTTCATGGCTATGATTTCTACATTGTTGCTGAAGGATTTGGAAATTTTGATGCCAAGAAAGATACATCAAAGTTCAACCTTGTTGATCCTCCTCTGCGGAACACTGTGGCTGTGCCTGTCAATGGATGGGCTGTTATTCGGTTTGTTGCTGATAATCCAGGTAAAAAATAAAAAAAAATTATGTTTCTAATATATTGTTTTAAAAGTTATGAATCCATCTCCAACTATTTAAAAAATTAGTCTAAATATTCTCTATAAATGATAATTTGCTATATGTTAAGAATACTTAGACTAATAACAGGAACCATTTATATCAATTACTTGAATGGTTAGAAATTTTCAAATTGCAGATGATAGCTTTATCTTTTAAGCAAATGTCAAGGATAAAAAAGTATTTCCTCCAAATTTTGTTATTTATTATTTCCAAGGATTTTTAGAAGACTATAATATTATTCAAATACTTAATTTTCTATTTTTAACTTTTCTAATTATTTTTTTGGACCTTATGCATATTATCTAAATCTTTCACAATTGGACCACTTCTAGTAGCTTTAGTAAATTATCGAAAGAAAAAAAAGGTTTAGTAGTTTAATTCTAATAGTACCAAGTATAATTATAAAGAATAGTGCTATCAAACCAACGTTAGGGAGCCATTAGAAATTTAATAAATTTAATTAGGAGGATAATGAGGTTGGAAAAGGGGATGAAAAAAAGGAAGAAAGGCTATTATTGGCTACTGTTCCCTCCATAAACTTTCTCAACTATAAAATCTTGTGCTGATAAAGTAATTAATATTTTTTTGATGTTTGATTTGATCTTAATATTTCAGGTGCCTGGCTTATGCATTGTCACTTGGATGTTCACATTACATGGGGTTTGGCCACAATTCTGTTAGTAGAGAATGGAGTTGGAGAATTGCAATCCATAGAGCCTCCTCCATTGGATTTGCCTCTCTGTTAGGATCACCAAAATCATTGAATTCATCAGCCCAACAATGAAAGGGTTGTATTTTTTTCTTAGTTCCAAAGTTGCTATTGGTGTATGCTTCCCACATTTGGGGAGGATTTTTGTTTTTTTTTTTCCCTTGTTGTTTTTCTTGGATATGTCTCCTATAATAGTTTGTTTTTTAGTATAGAAAAATCAAATTCGGTTCAGGGCTTATGTTTTTGGTATTTAAGGGTTCAGGATTGAGCGGATTGTGATGTGGTCCAACACACAATGTAATCTTAGCTTGACTAGTTTGATTGATCCTATATTTTATTGTTTTTTGAAAAACTCATGTAACACTATACACCCAAAAAAAAAATTCATGTAACAAACAGAATGTTACTGCTGTGTTCGGAAAAAAAATTTAAAAAAAAAAATACTGTTAGTGCTAAATGGGTATCTGCCTCACAAATCACAAGTTAGAATTCTTAATTAAGATGGGAAAATAGCAAGAATAATCTGTTTTAAGATTTAGAAAACGAAAGGTTAATACGAAAACAATTAAGAAAAAAAAGTAAAATATGTTTTAGTCCTAATCTTTAGGTTAAATAAACTTTAAATTGGTCTCTAATATTTCAATTGTCTTATATTATTGCAAATTATTCTGCTAAAACACGTTCATACCAAAATTCATACAAATGATCCACCAAAACCAAAATTCTATATATACGGGTAGCATACGTCTTAGCTCTAATATATGTACACGTAGTATAATTGATTAAACTATTTAGTTCAAGAAAAAAAGAAAAACCTTCTAAGATATTAAAATTTTAAACCGCGATTGGTAGATGTTTTCTTATCCAAAGCCTTCTTGCCTCCACATTGCATGACCAAGAGTGAAATTTTTCCAGCATAGAATTCTGTGGAAGCTAACATGTCCCCAATAACTCCTAACTGATCCGCATTTTCCATGAAATCCATCATCTCTTCATCGGTGATGCTCATAAATTGATGCCTCTTTCCCACAACGACAAGGTCATACACCTCCATCTCCATGCCTCGAATCGCTTCTAGAACACCTATGGAGTCTTCTACCACAATCTCGCAAAAATCGGCATTGTTTTGGACGATCATCTTCCCCTTGAACTCGTCTACCAAGCATTCGTCTAATATTCTCTGCGCTTCTTCTTCTTCTTCCGCTTCTTGTCTATTATTATTTGAATTTAACCCCGGGGATGATGAGAGGTTGTTGTTGTCGTTATGATGTTGTAGAATGAATTGCAAGAGTGTGACCTTGATGCTTGTACGGTCTAACATCCTAAGACCTAATGCTAGTGCTTCTCTATCGTCTTGCCCACCAATGAAGAAGATAGCCACATGAAAACATGATGAGGACGCGTTCAAAAACAATGTTGAGTACCTGATACATATGATACCACAAAGTTAGTTATTCACGTTGAAAGATAAAAAGAAAATTTAATATATACTAAAAGGATTCACATAATTTTTATTTTACTAAAGTGTCAGTAATTTATGAATCCTACTAAGTAGTTGTTAGAAGTATAATAATTCATATATTTTTTTAAGATTAATAGTATGTGACCAGTAAAATTTATTGTTTTGGCCAGCATATAATTAGCTGATATTTTGCACTCATAAATTAAATAATTTACACATTTTTTTTTTCATATTTTGCACCCATACTTATTATATTTTGCACACATAATTTATAAATATTGTATTCATGTTATATATTTTTTGCACCCATATTTCTAGACTTACTATATGTAAATAAATTGCTGGTTATATTTGTTGGCTATATTGAATTAAACTTGTTGGTAATATAGAATTTCTCATTTTTTAATTCATTCAATTTTTTTCAAAAAGTGATATCATATATAATATCAAAACTTCTTTGATTGAAAAATCTAAAATTCAATTCTTGTTGCAATTAAAAGAGAGAATTTTAATTTAATACAAAAGAAATTAAAAAAGCATGTGTAAAAAAATATAAAAAAAGCTCTTATATAAAAAACTTAAAAATATTTAAGTTATTTTTTATATTTTATATTTTAATATGTAATTTTATATCAGTAATGCTATCTATACTACTGTATTATTATACATACTATTTTAAACACAAAAATATAAATATTATGAGCTAAAAAATTTATATTTTTTTTTTGTTATAAATGATATGTACGGAATCATACATAGATTTATTCTATCACTCCTATTTTAAAACATAGTCTGCAAATAATAATTGGGTAATATGTATATAAAAAAATTAGGCATCAAATTAGTTGTTATTATATAGAATATAACCTTAGAATATAAAATAGGCATAGAAAGCAAATGTACCTGTCAACTAGGATGCCTACTGTACATCTTGCGTTCTGTTGAAAGGAAATGTTAAGGTCACGAATGAAGGTTGCGTCATGGCTATTAATGATTTGATGGTGTTCATAGAACGGAACAAGAATCAATGGCACACTCTTTTGATCTGCCAGGTTGCAAACAGAAGCATGCATGATCTTATAAGGCGCAACATTCACGTAGGAAAGCACGTTCACATTCCCAGCAGTCGAATTTCGCGAGTAATTCTCAAACGCCCGCATGATGTGATTGGTTTCATGATAATTGATAGAAGAAGACGACGCCCCCGCCGCCTTCTTCTTGTGGTTTTGCTTCTTGAGAGGGAGAAGAATTGGGGCGCTTTTCCCGAAGAGCTCAACGAGGTGTATGACGTGGACAAAGAGAGGGCTCTCTTGGCTTGTGTTCAAGGCTTCTAGAAGGCCGATCATGCTGTGAACGTTTGCTTCTTGGTGAATGCAAGAAATGATGGTGACTTTTGAGGTGAGAGAAGTGCTTTGGATTGTTCTCACTCTTCCTTCGTGTGCGCTTGGTTCTTTTGATATACGGTGATGGTGCTTGTACAAGACTTTTATCAATGGTGCCGAAATGGCCGTTATCAACAATGCATGGAGTTCAAGTATCACGTATATGTAATCTTCAAATAACTAAAGAGGGAAAAAAAAGAAAAGAAAGATATTTCACATTAGAAATCAATCACTCATTAAACATCACATATTTCTATATGTTTATAGGCTGTTGTTTTAGTGCAACCTGCTGATAGCAAATTAAAAAAGAAATGATTCTGGGGAAAAACCAATTTTGAGAAGGAAAAAAAAACAAACAGAAACACCCATTTTTTTTTTTTTCAAATTAGTATTGGACTACTAGGTAAGGGTAACTTGGATTTTGGAAATATAAAATCACCAACAACACAGAAAAAGAAAAATAAGCAAATTACCTGTTTAGTTCTAAAATTAACTCGTTTAACATTTTATTTTCACGACTCTAATTTTAGAGATAAAAACTCATTTGTTTAAGTCAAATAAACTGACTTAATAAATTTAGTCAATTTTAACAGTTTAACATCAATGTGTCAAAATGAGTTTTATAAGTCTTTTATTTAAATTGTTTTCAATCCTTTTATCACGTATTATATTATTATTTTTTATAATCAACGACAAAAAAACCTAAATATTATATTAGTGTTGTTAAAAAATACAAAACATTATTTAATTTATATATTAAAATAATACTTTTGTAGCCGATTTTAGTACATGTAACCTAATTCGATAAATAAAAATTAAGTCACACTAAACTTTAATTTGTGCATTGAAAAATAATATGAATAATAAGATCATGGTAAAAAGAAGCAGAGGTGAAGAAGGATGTACCCGGAATCTCATCATTCCATGAAACAAGATTAGGTCAAGTATGCCTTCAATGCTCATCATAAGGCCAAGAATAAACCCATGTTTGCACCTTATATTATGTGTCATTCCAATCACCATAGTTAAAACCACTCTTGTTGCAACCCCAGCCAACACCACAGCCTCAATTATCAAATTCTGGAACCAATATTTATCAGTAATTCTACTTATTCTTGTGGTGGTGCCCAAAGTCAGATAGAAAAAAGGCATCATAATTTCTGATATAACAACCTCAGTCCTCTCCACTATTGTAGTTGCCAATGGAGGACCATTAGGGATAAACAAACCATAAAGAGTAGGTCCCATTATGAAGGTTATTCCTATTATGTCACTAATTGTTGCCATGGCAATAACACCTAAGAGGACCATAATAACGTAGCCCTGTTTGACAGGCTCCCCCTTGGGCGTTCGCTTAATTATCACCTTCATTATTGGCCTAACAACAAAGCACAAGAACATCAAGAACGCCGCAATCAAACCCAGGTGCGAAAATGAGAATCTCAGTGTGTTTGTTTTCATCAAATAGAATAACAACATGATCCACTGCGAGATCTCGGTGACGACGGCCGTGGACAGAGCAATCTGGCCTAGCTCTGTTGTTATAAGGTTGAGTTCCATTAAGAAATCGGAGACGACGGAGAAGCTAGTCCAACAATGGATGTTTGGTTGCTTTAATCTGCCTCTGTAATCCAAGCTTGTATGGTGTGTTATGGTGTACATAACGATTAAAGAACAGAAGAATGGTATGGAACCTAATTTCCAATATTTTTTAGCTGCTTTAATGGTTGGGACTATGTCCATTTTGAGGACAATGAAGAACACACTATATGCAGCACCTATCCTTCCCAATAAGAACAAGATCGGAGATTGTATTGGTGGATATACAACTTCAAATATTCGGTCACCCATAATTGATGGCCCTACAAGAA
Organism: Stylosanthes scabra; assembly: GCA_036250425.1. Lineage (NCBI taxonomy): Eukaryota > Viridiplantae > Streptophyta > Magnoliopsida > Fabales > Fabaceae > Stylosanthes > Stylosanthes scabra. The sequence goes on from JASCZI010211956.1 coordinate 26,307, forward strand.
TACCACCCTGCAAAAGTTTTTGCAACTCTTTAGAAAGTTACTAAGAAAAGTATTTAATAAAACCATGCAGATGCTTTCGTGTTAAGTTTTATAATTGAGAGTTTTTAAATGATAATCTAATCAAATAAGCTAAATTATCTCATGGTTTTTAACTATCAAGTTTATATGAAAACAATTGAGTATCTATTTTATTACAAACATAACTATTATCGGTGTGAATTAATTCCATGTTAAATTTCTAACCAACGTAATAATTTTTTTTTAATAATATAACTAAAAAAAATTAACTTAAAATGCAGTCGGAGCTAATATCTCCTGTGTTCATGAAAAGAATTGTTATTCTATTATAAAACGTTTTATTACTTTGGAAAAAAAAAAAAAAAAGAGCTGAATATGATGAAAATTATTACCAAGACATAGCAGACGAATTTGGGTGTGCTAAGAGGCCTGAGAAGAATGTACAAAACTCGAGAAACTATAATGAAGATACTGATTTGGAACAAGGTGACAGGAATAACAAAATCAAATGGATTATCCCCAACCCAAATCCCTAAAGAACGCAAATAACTATCCCTTCTTGGCACACAAATTGTTGTAATACCATTTTCATCTGAGATTATGGTTCCTCCTCCTTCATTCGCCATTATTTTTATTTACTTGTAATTTTGTGAGCAATAATTCTACATAATCCCTTAAGTAAGAAAGAACAATAATCCAATTGTTCTTCTTTTTTCTAGCAAAGATTTGAAAAAGAAAATAATGCATACAATAGCGTGTTTTTCATAGTTTCTAACTTGGTAGACATGACAGTTATGTTTTAGGTCTGGCACTTGAAATTTAATAGGAGGATGAGTTGTTGGGTTTTCAAAAACAATATATTTTTATTTTTTATTTTTAAATAAATTAAAGAGCTCAATAATACTACAAAGTAGGGCATACAGCGAAACATTACAACATATTTATATATTTAGTAACTTAAAATATTTTCAAGGATGAGCTAGAATTAATTTATCTCTAATTCTAATAACTCCTAATTTTATATATATATATTTTCTCTTGATTCAATAGATGAAGGACTAATCCATCATAAATCTTAACTTATTTAAGAATTTTTCTCTTTGATTATTAAATTATTACTTCAACATCAAATCCAGCTTGATTTGGTGGACCACTGCAGCTAATTAATCTTATAACCAGCAAGAATACACAACTATTGGATCAATTCTATTAGCCCTATTTTATTATGTACTCTGATGTACTTTTAAGTGTTTTAGGTGGAATTTTCAAGATACATCAATGTTTAGTTTGAGATAAGTTGTATTCGAGTGGATTTGGGCTTCATTCATGACAAAAAAAAATTTTATTTTAAATTATTTTTCATTTTAAAATTTAAAAATAATTAATTAAATTTTAATATTTGTTGAATTTAAGAGAGTAATATTTATCTGAAAATAAAAATAAAACTGTTTATATTTTTTTTCTAAATTTATATAAAAGATTATTTTTATCTCTCCAAATAAATTAAAATGATATTTTTGTAAAATATTAATATAATTTATTTTTTAATTTAAATAGTGATATGGACATGGATAATAGAATCCTCGTCAATATACATATAAATTTACTATATTATTCATGCAATCACTTTTCTTATATCATTGGATTGACCTTTTTGGATATGTAAATTGTGAGGCTCATAGGCCCACTTTGAATCAGGAGATCTTCTTAATTTGACTTTTAATCACAAAGCGGGTTTGACTTGCTTGATACTAGAAGGGTCCACTTGATCATGCATAATCTTTCTATGCAAAGAAGGATCCATAATATCCCCATTATCACTCCTCTCCTCATTCTTTCCAAATTCAAAAATATTTTCAATTTTCTAAGTAACATCATCCTTCTGGAGACCTCCAAAACCGGCTGAGCAACCAAATATCACGGAGGAGACTCTTTCACATACATCATCATTCCCTTAACCTTTTATTTCTTCGAATTTGCCAACAACAAAACAAGCACACATGAGGTACTTTTTCATCTACTGAACCTAAGATAATCAACCTAAGATAATCAATCTCCATGTTTTTTTTTTCTTTGCTATTCTTCATCAATCAATTGTAACTCAGTTGGTATGTTATATTTTGATTTGGGCGTGAAAATCCAAAATTGAGATGAATTAGGGTTCCAATTAGAATGCTATGTGACACTCATTTGTTGATGAAAGAGTAATTTTGTTTCTATTATATTGCCTTCCTGTTAGTATTTTATGGAAACTTGGAATTTTATTGGTTTTCAAGAAAAGAAAAGAATAGAATGTGTTGAATTTGATTCTATTTTGATTTGTTGCAATCCATCATTATAGTTATAGCATACTCCTTAAAAAGAAATTATAAAATTAAATTAAATTATGATCAATAATTATGTATATTGACATCATGCAAATGTTAGTTATTTATTTTTCATATTTTGCTGCCTAATGCAAATGCAGATTACAAAAAGATTCCCATAGCTGTAGCTGTTAAAATCAAATCGAAGAAATGCCACAAAGAAAAAGGCCTATTCATCAATGGAAGCATCCGATAGATGCTTATCGTAAGCATTTCTTCTTCTCTATTTTAACCACATGCAAAAAATTTCTCTCAAGTTTCAACATGCATTACAATGAAAAACCAAAGGAAAATTAGAGTTGATATATTTTTTGAAAATTAAAATAACAAAACTACCCACTTAAGAAAAAAAATTTGTACTAAAAAAAAAGAATGTGTTTCATTTGTTAAAACTACCCAAATAACATGTCAAAACTATTCAAATTGACACGTTAATAACTGATATTTGGGTAGTTTTTACAAACGAAAGTAGTTTTGACAAAGGAAACTCATCTTTCATGGATATAAATTTTTTTTTATTAATGAATAGTTTTATCAACGTCTAAATCTTTCCGGACAATTTAAGTATCATAATTGTTATATACACAATTCTTTGTTTTCAATTAAATCTAATTAAGTTAGTCCAATATTAAAAAAAAAATTATTCACATCACTAATCTAAGTACGCAGTGACATACTGTCACCATTACATAGCCAAACTTCAGTTTTGTATTTTTTATTCTAAAAGAGAAAACTTTTAACAGTGGTTCTTCTAGTAGTATCTAAAGTTTATGTATCTAACTTACTAAAAATTTAAACCAAAGTCAATATTTTCTTTAAATGTATAAAAATAATAAATTTTGAGTATTTGACATTTGTTTTAAAAAATAATTTCGACAATTTCAATACCAAAATAAAAAATATCAGACAATTAACCAATTTTAGCTGAGGTAGATATTAGATGTTGGCAAGTTTTTTTATAATATTAATTAGACTATGACTAAGATAGACATTTAAATAAAGTTCAATCAAAATAAAGACAATATTTTATATGAACTATAAATACTTTATTTAGAATTATATTTTAATTGTTTCCTACTTACATTTACAGTAAAAAGTTTTATGATTTTATTATTAATATAATAATCAACCATGCTATGCCTACTTCTAAATGAGCCACCAATTAACAATAAGTTAAACATAAAATAGTATTGTTTGAGTTAAGATTATTTACATTAAAAATAGTAATTTAGTGTAAATGGTGCAAAAGTATTATTTTTGTATAACAATTTTTGAGTTATTATTTTTAAAAATGCTAGTTGTATATCAAAATTTAATCACTAAATCAATTACTAAATATTTATGTACGAATATATATATTATTTAAATAATTTTTAATATATATTTTGTATCTTAACATATATTTTATATTAATAACTAATTTGATAATTAAATTTTAATGTATAAATAATAAAATTCTGAAAATTATTTACATCAACATTACATACAAATTAAATCATATTTCTGATATCACAAATCCCTTGGCAAATACAGCTTTTGAAGGATTTTTGTGTGGGTCATGGAAAGCAGTGGAGCACATGAAAATAGAGTCAGGAAAAATGATGCTATATTTAAAGGAAGAGCTCCCACGTTTGGTTTTGGAAAAAGGGCCCACTACTTTAGATATTCGGATAAAGTCAAGAGACGCCACTTCATCAGATTGTTCTTCCTTTCTACGCCCTGGCATTGATATTTCTGTTCTGTCAACCTCTCCATCAACTGTTAGTAATTCTCCTCAACATGTAAGTTCTAGCTTTTTCATTCAACTACTAATCGGTTATCTCTATTCCATTAATTGTTAGAGTAAGGTCAGCGTATTCTTAATATAACTAAATTCAATTAGAATAATTATTTATTTTTATATTAAATAAAAATAAAAGTTTATTTTAATGTCAAATAAAAAATACAAAATCAAATTTTTAAATTTTTTTTGGTAAACTTCAATTTTTTTTTGGTAGACAACAAACTTCTATTAAATATTCAAATTTTATATTTATCATAAAAATAAATAATTTAATTAGGTAAAATATATATATACCTAAAATTATTATTATGATTATATTTCTTTTGTGGTCTTTTGCATAAATATATTTACTCTTTCTGTCTTTTATTTTATTATTTCATGGTATAAATTTATTTTAAACAAATATAAAAAGATAGAGTTTTTTATCATAAAAATTATGATATTACATCAGAAAATCAATTTTCAACAAATTTAGTTAATAAGATGAATCATTATATCACTGACAAATAGAGTTTTTTTTTTTTTTTCTCGAGAGAGAGAGCTAAATTGAGCATGATCCATGAATAAATTAGTACAATTTTTTATTTTATTTTACAACCAATTTTGATATACGGATAAAATAGTCTTTTGGTATTTTAAATGTGAAATGTGTTTTAAATTAGATAATATTGTTGCTTATTATTATTTTATTAAACTAATTAGTCTCTCACATTACTAAAATGAAAATATATTATAACTCATAATATATGAATGAATTTTGTACAAAACAACTATTTGTAGTTTCTTTTCGTTAGAGACAATTTGAACTTACTTATTTGTAATTTTTTTTAATCAAAGAGAATATCTTTCTTTGGTGACTATATCAGAGACAAAATTTGGAGTTACTTATTTGTTGGTTTAGAGAATGAGATATATATATATATATATATATATATATATATATATATATATATATATATAT
>JASCZI010211958.1:0-21720 GCA_036250425.1 Stylosanthes scabra
AAATATTTTTCCTGATCATAACCACTCCTTCATTTCCTTTTTACTACACTTTAGGTGACGCTTTGTCGGTACCGTCACTAAAAATAACGGTACGTTTTCCGGCGCAATTTGAACTGGCTGACTAGCTGCTTGCACTCGGAAAAATCCACTGAATCCAAATATCTCAGCGAAAATCTCAGATTCCGAGTTTATCATGTCCATTTAGGCTTGGTCCCTTACCGTCACTATAAACTTTAATGGCATAATTAACAAATAATTACGCCGTGTTGATGTACCATAAAAATCGGGGTGTTACAAGGCTTGCTGAGATTGTTCTGGATCTTCTTCAGGCCCACCAGTATCATCATGATGCCCTTGGTTTGCATCAAATGCTGACAGGTGCAAGAAAGCCTTGTAATTACCATTGTGCCAAGTCATGTAATCATCCAAGGGTACGCCTACTGGTGGGGGATAATTAGGATGCCACACAGGAACTCTATTAAGCCACTGACCTATCCAGTCTCTGTACTCGTTCCGCCAATTTTTTTTCTTAGGATCGGTCAAACATTCGTTGTGGTTTCCCGCTAGGGATCAGGGCTCTCTAGGAATGCCTTGAGCCAACTCAAATTGTCTCATTACCCTATCCGTTGGACACCACTCAATGCACTCAAATGATATTAAGGACGAGGGTGCATTCCACAGATCCGCACGTGTGAAAATGTCGTTCGGCACAACATTAGGACCAAGTCGGTGTTCATCATACGGTGTCCACAGAAACTGAAGATAAAATGAAAACAAACCAATTTAGTTCATAGCAAAAAAGGTATCAACCTATATATATAAAAAATATTTTCAATAAATATCTATCATTGGTGATGTTGTCAAACATCTGCCTGTAGTCATCGAGTTTCCATCGCCTCTGTTCTTTGTTCGGGACAACCCAATTCACCCACCTAAAACAACAGTAAGTATTTTCAATAACTGTTCTAATGGAAATATAAATACTCAAAATAATACTATCCGATTTTATACTTATACTACTTACCGGCGAGCAAGCGGGAAAGATGGTGCAGTCAAAACCGGGGCGAGAAATGACATTCTCTCCCAAGCCCATACATGCAAAAGCGCCAGAGGCCCATCTATATCCAGACAATCGAACTGGGTCGCCCTGCATAGAGCTCTATTGAGGTGGGCAAGACACGCACTGCCCCAACTATAGGCGTTTATATCGCTATCATCCGGCTGGACACCGAAATTAAGCATGCACTCTCCCTTCAGTGCCTTAACACTGGTTCCGGTCGAATCAGTCACCGGAACTCCATGCGAACTCAACCCAAGTATCATTGCCACGTCCTGTAACATCACGGTAATCTCTCCTATTGGTAGATGGAACGTGTGGGTACTAGGGTCTCACCTTTCCACAAGAGCGGAGATCAGCATTGACTGGCTGGTTAGTTTGCCCCTTATTTGTGATATGTGGTAGAGGCCGGCATTAATTAGATTCTCATCTATCCTACGGTCATAGTCACTCGGAGTGGATAAGTGCCTGGTGCGCAATTTTCTTGATCGCTGCATGAAAAAAAATTAATTAAACTCAAACTCAAGCATGAAGACAATAAGGTAATTCAATACAAGCAGATAAATAAAACTTCATTGTATATTATCATGTTAATTAGTGTTTCACTATAAGCTAGCTAAATGTGTATTAAACTTGTTAACTATAATTCATGGTCATAGACATAGGCCATGCTTTACATAGGCCACGGTTTTTTCACATAAAAGTTTGGACAATAAGCAAGCGTGGCAATTAATCACAAATAGCATAGCGATGGAGAAAAGGCCACGAATGAGTATGTCACGCTTCAAAAAGCGTGGTTAAAGTTAAAAAACGTGGCTGAACACTAACCGTGGCTAAATCCTAATCACTAACCAAATTAATAATAATTCCATCAATTATTTTATTTTATTAGTGGCAAACACCTATATATACACAAATAAAAAAAAAAGTTATGTTCTTATTTCGGTACCAAACAAAAAAAAAACGTGGCTATCACTAATAACACCAACAACAAAATTATTACTAATCATACAAGTGATCCCTAACCACATTTAATATCAAACTATATATAAACAGACCAGATGCTACTACTAACTAAACTAGATAATAAACTAATAACTAAACAAATCTCTAAACTAAACTAACATCCACAATAACAATATCACTTAACTTAACTAACTTAACACACTATATATTTTAATCTAATCATAATAACAAAATACATATCTGATATACCTATTATTTTTACCATAAAAAAATAGTGAAAAAAAAATTTACATATTCAGGCTGCTCAAACTTATGGATGATGTGTTTCCTTAGTTTCACCATTTTTTTTTAAATCATCGGACATGAAGAAGTATGAGGAAGAAGCTGAAGTTTTTTGGAGTGTAGTGTGCTTTGTGTTTCGAAGGTCATTTTCATCACATTCATCTCATATTAGCCTTCATTCCCTAGCCATTGGATCAAGGCACATTACTTCCCAACCCTTGGATCTTTCTTGATTCGATTCTACTTTTTTTTTCCCAGTCCAAGAAGAATCCGTCAAACACAGATTGGCCATTTATCTCCACCACAAGATGCATGGCTTGGATCATCTGGGCCGTCGATTTTTCTTTTCTCTCTCCTCTCTATGCGTCTTCGACGGATTCTCTCTCCACGGGATCCGTCGGATTCTCTCCAAACTCAATCATCACCATTCATTTATCTAATTTATCTAATTTATTAAATAACAAAAAAAATAAAAAAAACCTATGCGTCATTGACGGATTGATGGTGAATTTCGAAAAAAAAAATGACAGACACACAAAAATCCATATTCAAGTTTAACACCCCACTGCCATCATATTTCCATCTAACACCCTACCCCCTCTCATATTAAAAATAATTTTTCTCAAGATAGCTTCATCTGCTCCCTACCTTGATTTTTTTTCAATTCTCATTTCTTTCTTTTCTTTTGTTTAATTTAATTTTTTTTAATGCGAAGCTCATTGTAACTACCGTGTCGGTTATGGAATCGTTTAGTGTTGAACAGTTGGATCACTTATAAAATTATTAAATCGGTCTCAAATAAACAAAATAATAATTTATAAAAAGTTCCTTTTATATTAAGTGTTTTGTTTTTAATTTTATTTTTGTATTTAATTAACTATATATTTATTGATAAGCACATGTAAAAGTAAGGGTCTGTATAAAATCAGCCCAACATTTTGGACGTTTCTAATACATCATAAAATTGGAACCATTGGATTAGATTCATAAAAAATCTAATGGCTCACATTTAACCAATGTATAACTTGTTAGATATTAAAAAAAAATATCACAGGTCTTTAATATTTCAAAAGTGCTCCCACATAAAATTAGGCACATTGAGTGACTAAAGCAACCAAAAACCCTACGGTTCTTCTCTTCAATTGCCGCTGGTAGAATTTCTGCATTAGCCTCTGGAAGAAATCATGGAAGACCGGAAGACCTTGCGCATTAACGAAATCCTATCGACGACACTACGGAAGAGCTCCGGCAACCGCCGCGCTTTAAACTCATGTTACTCCAGTAGAAGCTCGAAGATTTAGTCATGGCCATCGCTTCCTGAACTTTCTTCTTGCTTGTATGGTTGTGTATGATGATAGCGAGGATGAAGAAGACGATCAATGATGCCGTGGTCATTAACTAAACGCTAACGCCGGTGGTAACCTCTTCCTCACATTATCGATGAATGCTCTGTGAATTTTGTTCTAATTCATTTTTTTAGGATTAAGATTGTTCTTTGTTTTAATTTTCTATTCATGCTTTCATTCTGAAAAATTATGTAAGTTTTCCTTTAATTAGACCTACAATTTTTTTACTGATATTCTGATTACGAAGAGTCAAATGATCCAGTTGAAGTGTACTGCTTGCGATTTTGTGTCTGATGTGGACATGAGGGGCAAGCTGATTACCTTCATAGTCAAGAACCCTCCTGAAGCCAAAAAAAAGATCAAAAGAGAAGAAGGACATGAGGAGAGCTGAGAAGGAGAGGATGAAGGAAGGTGAAATGAAGGAAGAGCACATAGTGGAGGAAAAGACAAGAAATCCCTCTATGGTGCTGATTTAGTGGAGGAAGAGTGTGGTGCATTGGTATTCATAGGGAGAAGGACTCTCAGATATGGAAGAATGTTCAACCATTCATTGATTGACTTCAGAATGCTGAGTTAGAATCGGAGGAAGAATGATAAAAGTTGTGCTCACTTCAAAATATTGAAGATTATGTTCATTCTTCTCTGGGTGGTGGCTGGTGCTACTTTTCTTTCTCTTTTGCTTTGGGTTTCAATTGGGAGCAAGGAAAAGAAAAAAGAATTCTTATACCAAATAAATTTTAAACAATTATGTGGGTAAAATAAAAAATTTGATAATTACTATAAGACTAATATAGGGTTATATTTAGAATTAATTATTTGTGCATATCAAAAGCACTCAAAATAGTTGTGCTTATCTTAGACAGACCCTAAAAGTAAGGTACAAAATAGCTTAGTGGTCATGGACGTTTCTCTTGTGCCAGCGAGGAAGTGTTCGAAACCCTCTTCGCTTTTGAAGTTTTTAAAAGTTTGGATGATACTGTGGACCCATAGATGCGCTGGAGCTCGGTGGACTCACGCCGTCTGACCGTCCCACGGTTTACGGTGTGTAGAATTTGACATTTTTTTAAAAAAAATGAAAGTATGTTTGTTTGAGACTGGAGACTAAGTGGAGGAGAAAATAATGGAAAGAAAGAAAACAAAGCCTAAGACCAATGGTCCCTTTGCGCGATGGACATATATGTCACAACAAACGATGCCTAACCAATGGCTCATTCACCCTCTTGCTGTACCTCACTGATCATGCGGCTTTGCTTACCACACCATCATATTATCCCTTCATCTTCACGGTACCATTAAAAACACTAAAGATTTTATTAAATAAATTAACTTTTTACTGATTTATTTTTTAAGAAATAATTATATTTTTTCTTTATATTATTTATTTCGTTCGCAATACAAAATACTTATATAAATACTTCGTTGAAACTTTCAATAATAAAAAATATTATTTTTTATTGTATTCATTTAAATTTATTTTTTAATGAGAAAGTTTATAGAGCTAATAATATCAATGACCCATAATAATTAATATCTTTTTTCTCTAACATTACTCTTTTCTAATACAATCTAATTTAAAATATTGTAATTTAGATTGGATCCGTTTATATCTCACCCAAATTTTAAATTATAATTTAAATAATACCTTTTTAAATTTTAAAAATTTCATATTTAAATTTTGTAATTTTTTGTTTTTAAAACTAAATTATATCCAATTTAAATAAAATAAATAAAAAATTAAAATTTATTTAATTAATAAAAACCCTAGAGTCCTCAGAGCAACTCCAATGGGGGACTATCCCCAATCCCTACTCCTAACCTACCTGCCATAAAAAGTAACTTCACATCAGTGTTTGCGTCATAGCGTCATAAACAGTAAATAAGAACTCAAACATTCCCTCACTTCTCCAATGCAAGGGACTCATATGAGTCCCCGTTGTGACCCCACTTATCTAATTAATTAAAATAAAAATAAAAACTCAAATAAAATTTATTTATTTGATAATATTATTATAATGTGTAGATTAAAAACAATGCATTACTATAAAATAATAAATAAATGACAAGAAATTAATAATTTCATAAATAACAACAATAACATATAATACAAAATTTAAAGTTCAACTAATTTGCAACATTACTTAATAAAATAAAACATACTTCAAATCTACGATTAATGACGTGCATTATGAAATTGCCAAATGTGTTCAATCAAATCCTCCTTTAATTGTTGATGCTTCTGCCTATTTCGAAGTTGAGCATTTTTTTGGAGAAATTGATAGTATGGTGCAAAGCTTTCTTCTTCCAACTGAGGTTGTGATAAGCCATTTTCGACATCGTCGTATTCTTGGCCAAGCGCAAAATTTCCTGCAAAGGTATCTCTTTCATCCTCAACAATCATGTTGTGTATTATTATACATGCTCTCATAATGTTCGCAAGCTTCTTTTCCCAAAAATGTGTCGGACCACGTGTAATCGCAAAACGTGCTTGCAACACTCCGAATGCTCGTTCCACGTATTTCCTTTGCCCTTCTTGGTATTGTGCAAATAACTTACGCTTCTCTCCTTGTGGCCTTGATATTGATTTGACAAAGGTGGCCCATTCAGGATAAATAGCATCTGCTAAATAGTATCCCATAGTGTAATTATTACAATTGACAATGTAATTTACCTCCGGAGCTTGATCTTTTAGAATATCATCGAACACCGGTGAGCGATCCAATACATTTATATCATTATTTGAACCAAAAACTCCAAAAAGTGAATGCCATATCCAAAGGTTTGTAGATGCAACAATCTCGAGGATTATTGTTGCAACCCCACGATAACCACTCATGTACATATTTTTCCACGCCTTTGGACAATTTTTCCATTGCCAATGCATACAATCAATACTACCCAACATGCCAGGAAAACCACGATCATCATCCATTTGTAGCAAGCGTTGTACATCATGCAAATTTGGTTTTCTCAAGTATTCATCCTCGAACACGGATATCACACCTTCTATAAACTTCTCAAGACATTCAATGGCGATATTCTCACCTATGCGAACATAATCATCAACAGCATCAGCAGCTATTCCGTATGCTAACATTCGAATAGCAACAGTGCATTTTTGCAGTGGCGACAAGCCTCTTCTCCCAATAGCATCAACCCTCTATTGGAAACATGGATATGCATTTGAGAGGGTATCTACTATCTGAACGAATACGTATCTTCTCATTTGAAACTTTCGTCGGAATATGTTAGCATTATACACTAGCTCATCTGCAAAGTAATCTTTGAAGAGACGATCATTTCCAGATTCCCGATTTATGTTGATGCATCGATGAGGAGTGCGGCGAGACATGGCCTCCATGTCTTCTTCTTTTTCTGAATCTTCTAACAAACACTCTTCGATAGTCATTGATGAGTGAATTGTCCAATCTCCTAATACTTGTGTCATGCAAAGCCTCATTAAACATATCATCAAAATTTCTAGCCATTTGTTGAAATATTATGTGTAGTATAAGTGATGCACAAGATTGCATAGGATCGATTAATGCTATTTATAAATGTTCAACAACTATTGGAATGAATAGCTTGCAACGGCTTAGTTCCTAACGTCCATTTTACAACGGTTAGTTTTGCAACGACTAGTTTTGAAATGGTTAGTTTTAAAACGGCTAGTTTGTAATGTCTATTCTATAACGGCTAGTTTTGTAACGATAGTTAATTAAACAGTAGTGAATTAAAATATTGACTAAATTTAAAGGTTACATCACAAATTGTAATAAAACACAGTACATGAAAAATAAAACAAATAATAGAAATAAAACAAATAACAACAGAAATAAAACAAAGTACATCACACCTAAGAAAACCACTTTGCAATAATTTTCTCACACGCAATCTCATGAAGAGCACGTCTCCTCTCACTCATTACAGACGTGTCAGCATTAAATATTTGCATATCAATTTTTTTTTCTTTATTTGTAACTCTTGTTCCTTCATTTGTAGCTCTTTTTCCTTCATCGCCATAAACTTTTCTCTATGTTCCTTTTTGCATTTCTCTTTCCTTTTCCAAATCTGACATTTCCTTCTCCCTAAAATTCACGAAATTCTCTATGAGAGAAAGTTTCTTAACAGTCGATGATTTTTTCTCTTTAAGATCTTCAGACATCTATGCTTTTCCCTTTCCCCTTCTATTGCTCTTCTTCGATTCTTGCAGGCAGACGGGTGAGTCAATACCAGCATCTTCAGCCAACAGTGTCTCTGGGTTTGATGACGATGAGTATGCTCCAGCCGAAGTGACCTTGGTTCTTTTGGATCCTCCCTTTTGCGTTGGTAGTTGGCTTCTCCATTTTTGTTCCAAATGAAGGGTATTCTAGTGTCTCTCGAAAGTGAATTTCTGACCATAATTTGAAGAATAGATTTTATATGCCAACTCCTTTATCATCGCCACTTGAACCACTCCTTATGTTACGAGTAGCTTGATCATAACAACCAGCAAATTGTGCAACTGCTTTGTTGATCTTATGCCATCGTTTCTTAGTTGCACCGACTCCCCTTTTCATCATTGGGTTGTATTCTTCGCAGTAGTTGTGGATCCGATTCCAAAATGTCTTACCCTTTTAATCGGTTCCAACTATAGAATCAGTTGATACATTTAACCATGCACTAATGAGTATCTCATCCTCCTCCCATTTTCAGTAGTGGACGTTTTCTTGCGGAATTTTTTCAATTTTATCATTATTGAGATCGATTGCATCTCATCCACGAGTGTTGGCAAATTCAGAATTTGAACTAGAATGTAATGGGGTTTGAGGTAATAGGTTAGAAGAGCCACCAACACCCACTAAGTCAGGTCTTGAGGCGCTAAACTGAGTTGGAAACGGCAAAGATGAAGAGTTAAACATAGTTGAGAATGGATAATGAGTTGTTTGTGAATTTTGGTTTTGTGGTTGAAAAATAGGAAATTGATTATTGTAAGGAACTTGAAAATTAAAATTATGAGGGTTTTGTGGATTTGGATTTTGAAAGGTATTTGGTGAAGGAAAGTTTTGATTTAGATTTTGAGAGTTTGAAGGTTAAGATTGGTGGAATTTAGATTTTGTGAAAAATTTTGGAAGTAGTTAAAAAAGAGTTGATCTGGTTTTGATCCATTTTTGAAATGGTAACAGAAATATAAGTAAAATTTTGGTGGAAGAGATTTTAAGAGGTTGATGTAAATTGGAGTGAATTGTGAAAATGAAAGTGCATGTGGTTGGTATTTATAGAAATGGTTAAATTATTTTTTTACATTAAAAAATATAACAATTAGATATAAAATTAAAAGAGCCGTTGGGTTAAAAAAATATTTAATTTGGAGTTTGAAAAAGTCAAAATAATTCTTTTACTATTACAATAATGGAACAATCTTCTCTCTCTTTGTCCCTTTGCCAAGGGACTTCATCTTCTCTCTCCTCGTCCTTCTATTGTTCTTCAACGCATGGTTATCGTTTATCTGACACCTTTTGAGAGGAGGGACGAAGCGCTGAAGTTGCTCTCATAGAAGTTAAGAATGGGCCTATTAAACTTGGTACGTAGAATCATAACAATTTAATGAGTAATGCTACGGAACCAATATTAGTGAGCTAATTAGGGAACTAATGAGTAAACTAGCATCCAAAATTAAAAGAATTATCATTTATATAATATAAAAGTTATCATTTTCATTAGCTCTCATGGGCTTCAAGTAAAGGTTTCTTATACTTTTCCCAATTTAATATATTATCCGAACAGGAAATTAAAATTGAAGAAGAAAAAACTCCAATTAATCTCGAATGGCAAATGTGACATAATAGTAACTAGGGGGAAAAAAGGTCCCAACTTTTGAGATTGTTGTGTTAGATAAGGTTTTGTTCTATTCAACTATCACCCCAAACAAAACTTATAGGACCAATCCCTAAAACTAGTGAAATCATAAAATTAAACTATCATTGTTCGTCTTGAATATGCATATAATTTGCATAAGTTCGAGGACAATTATCCTCTTGATGTGCATGAGTATAAGCATACCCTCCATGGCTTGAGATATCAAGGCCTGCAACTTCCTCATCAATGGAGATTCTCAGCAATTTAAGCCTGTTCAAGGCATAGAACATGGGCCACATTGTTGCACTAACCCATACAAAGATTGCAAAAATCTAAACAATTTGGGCTCCAATTAATCCAAATCCACCTCCAAGTATTAGACCATAAGGCCTTACAACTCCTATCTCACCTTTATTGTAGGTTTGAATTACAAATCCTTCTTTGGCAAACAACCCTGTAAACAACAAGCCCCAAAGCCCACACCCACCATGCAATTGGGCTGCCTCTAATGGGTCATCATAGTTCAATTTTAATGCCAAGATGTTTAGCCCAATTAAGATCCAAGCCGAGACGAACCCACAAATAATGGCAGCCCATGGCTCCACAACTGAGCATCCAGATGTAATGGCAACAAACCCACCAAGCAACCCATTGCACACATCCATTGTGTCCCAGTGACCAATCAATAGTCGTTGGCCGAACAAGGTGACAATGCTAGCCGTTGATCCAGCCAATGTGGTGACGACAGCAATTCGACCCACCGAAGTCCAATTACCTTGATCAGACGAGCTAGAGTAGGCAACAACGATCTTATCAAATGAGCCAGGATTAAACTCGAACCAACCAAACCACAACAAGAACGTTCCGAGTACCACAAGAGTTGCATTATGGCCTCGAAGAGGGATCGGCTTGCCAAAAGCATCAAATTGGCCAACGCGCGGCCCTTCTATGATGGATCCCCAATGGCCCGCAATTGCACCAACCAAATGGACCACTCCACTCCCAGCAAAGTCAATAGCCCCTGAGCCCAAGAACGGCTCACTTGAACTTGCACTTAGCCAACCACTGGATGACCAAACCCAATGGACCACAACTGGGTACACAAACCCACTAAGAAAGAATGAGAAAACAAGATAGCACTAAATTGGGTTCTCTCAGCTATTGACCCACTTGTGATCCCTGCCACAGCTATAGCAAAAGCCCATTGATAAAGGAAGAAACTATAATCATATGTGCGATTTGGAATGTTGGCCAAAGCAAACAAATTAGTTCCAATGAAAGGGTTTGAATCTCCATATGCAAATGCAAATCCAAAGAGGTAGAATGAGATGCTACCAACCACAGCATCAACCACATTGATTAGCATTATGTTCATAGCATTCTTGGCACGTACGGATCCAGCAGATATCATTGCAAAGCCAATTTGCATTACAAAGACATGGTAGGCAGAGAAGAGAAGATAGATTGTGTTGATAGAATTTGTGACACTTTGTTCCCATGAAGCCTCCATGAATAATGAAATTGTGTATTATTGGAAGATGATGAGTGAATGTGTTGTGCGTGTATACTTTGAAATAAGAACTAATTAAGGAAATCATAACACTTATATGTGTGGGTGATATATGTGAATAAGAATTAACTTGATGGAATGTGTATGATGGTAGGAAGTTTGAATGGTAGATAGATACCTAGTTTTCTTGTTGTGCATTGCACTTCAACCAATTTAAGTGAGCAAATAGGCTTGGCCAGCTAAAATTTGAGAAGTATTTATTTATATAAAATAATTATTACGTGTACAAAAAAAAATCAGCTATTTAAAGTATTTATTAGTACAATTTAATTTTACAATGGTGTTAAGTAATAAAAAAAAAAAAAACTAGCGGATATCAATTAACAATATAAAAAAAAACCTCAATTCATTATATTTGTAATTAATATTTTACACTTATTTATAATTTGATTATTATTTTTTAACATAAATATTCATTATATTTCTTTTATTTTTCTTCTTCACCATCTTCTTCAATGAATTGCATTTCATTACAAAAATAGAACTAAATTTCTTATAAAAGTAGAACCGAATTTATCAAATAAAAGAAACGAATTTTTCTTTTCTTCTTTTTCACCATCTTCTTCAATGAATCGCATTTCATTACAAAAATAGAATTGGATTTCTCTTAAAAACATAACCAAATTTGTTGAATAAAAGAAACTAATTTCTTCTTCTTCATCATCTTCTTCAATAAAATGTATTTCATTATGAAAATATAACCGGATTTATTGAATAAAAATCAACGAATTTCTTCTTTTTTCTTCATCTTCTTCATCTTCATCATCTTCTTCTTCTCCTCATCCTCCTTCTTTGTTGTGTTCATTCTCCTCCTCTTCCTCTCCTTCTCCTTTTTTATTGTGTTATCATTCTTTTTCTTCATTTGTTATCTTTTTTTTCTTCCTATTTTTCTCCATTATCATCTCCATCGTCGGAGTCGTCCCTCCTCCTCTTCCTTCTCCTTCTCGCCACCGTTGTCATTGTCGTTGTCGTCTTCTCCTCCACTATCAATGTCATCATCAGCGTCACTGTTGTCGTTGTCTCTCCTCCTTCTCCTCCTCGCTGTTGCTGTCGTCGTAGTCGCAGTGGTCGTCGTCATTGTTGTCTTCTTCTTTTTCTTTTTCTTCTTTTGCTTCTTCTTTGTGCGTTGAAGAAAAACTAAACGTGAAAAGAGTGTAAAAGAAAAAGATTTAATTGGACTTGGTTGATTAAAATACTTGGTTGTGTAGAATTATTGTATTCATAACTATATAGTTATTGTGACTTAATTAAAACAGGAGAAATTAATTATTAGCTAGGAATGAAAAACCATACAAACTAGTTTTTAGTAAAAGCCATATATTTAGATCATGATCAATGTTAGATATAAAACTATTTAAATATTTTTTTAAATAATTCAGGTTAACCTTTTAGAAAATACTTCCATGAATATCTATTTTTATCATTTTAATAATTTCATAAACATTAGACATTAATTTTCGAGACAACATTAGCACATAACACACTAGAGAAACAATAATATCATTGTATTTAAATCAAACATCCCAAATATAATGGAATTTTTACATATTATTTTTAACAACAAGAGCCTCAACTAAGATTTTTTTTATTGTTTTATTTTTTGTAAAGATCCCTTATTTTTGGTGGTGTTAAACAAATGCAAGCGCATCTTCCAAGAATGCATTCCCTTTTGCAATGAGCAAAAGACAAACAATCCAAATGGATGCTTTCCTCCTTACATGATGAAAGATCACTTGTCTCAGCCATACCTGACAATCCATTTCACCATTAATTCTCAAAAGCTTAATTTTTAAAGGGGAAGAAGAGAAAGGGAAATAGTACTTTAAAAGAGTTTATAACATAATTACTCACAATACTTTTTTTTTTTGGGATACAACCCAAAAAAATATTAATTTTATCCTTGACCATTGAGATGACCTATTTTTTTTTTCCAAAAGATTTCAAATATACAGAATTTAGTCCCACCATTAAACGGGGGTGATATACTTAGATTTTGTTAAATTGTGTTTGGTTTGTGTTTTTATTTTTTACTTTTAATTTTATGTTTTATATTATTAAGATTTTGTAAAAGAAAAAATTTATATTTATTTTCAAAACAATATGTATAAAATTTTAATAAACAATGCTATATAATTAACAATTTTATTATTTTTGTTAACACTTGGCTAACAAATCCTTAAATTTTATTAGTATAAAAATAAAATATTAGTACAAAATATTGACTTTATTTTGTCTGTCTAGAACAATATCCAAAATATTGACTAGTATCAATAAAAAAGTGAACTTTAATATATCTTTATTTTAATTTCAAAAGTAAATGAGAGAGACTCGAAAAAACACTGAAAAAGAAAGGAGAGGAGAATACCAGATTCAAATGCTACGAGTAATAAGAGGAGCAAGCAAGGAAGCAACACCGAAGCTTTTGCCATTGTGTAAATGTCTTTTTTTTTTTTTTTTTTTTGAACTAATTTTGAGAAATTTTTGTCTTAATTGAAAAAAGGCTTGATTGCATATTTATAAAGAAAACTGCGTTAATTTCTCCTTAAAGCAATATAGCAAATGATGATTTGTCAAAGGCCTCATTAAATTTTTTTAGTGGGGAATTAATTACCAAACGAATGGCTAGTAGGATGTCGGGATTCCAAGTCTTGTGCATGCAGTAACTCATTAGCCAATGACAAACTACTAAATTAAACTTAGATCTACAAAATTTAGTTGTCAATTTATCGGGTCGAGCTGAAGGATACCTTAGGAAACAAAAAAAAAAAAATAATGGTTACTCAAAGCTCTATCTTCTTGACAAATAATATCTTTAAATCAAAATTCACTAGAGTTATATATATAGAGTAATAATTATGTAACTGAAAAATTTTAAAGCTATGAAAATTTTTAAAAAAAAATTAATTGAAATTTACTCATTAATTTTTTATAATTATTTTTTTTTTGACCTGCTACTTTTATTTTATTTTTTCGTTTATATTATATTGAATAGTAAATATTATAAAGTAAGAATAATACTATTAGATGTAATGTAAATACGAATTGGAATTGGAAATAATATTTAATTTTTTAATTTTGTCTTTAAGAATATCACAACAACTTAAATTTTGAACATTATTGAAAAACGTGAATCATTGAAATGGTTTAAAAATGATATATATGTGAGAAAGAGATAAAAAAAAAGTGTGAAGTGAATATTATTTATATAATAAGTATGAGTAAAATTGAATTTAAAAAAAATGAATTCAATGGCTATGATTTGAGAATGATTGAATTTGTGAGAATATATTATGTGTAGTTAATAATAGTGTGTGAAATTAAATTATGCTTATTTTTTTTTTTTTTGTCTTACATAGGAATCGAACTGGGGACATTGGAAAAGAGGAAACTAACAACACTAGTTGTACCAACTGAGCTAGCCTCAGTTGGGTTAAATTATGCTTATTAGTAACAAAGTTGAAGAATACAAATTGAATTTGAATTAGGAGAATTAATAAAAGAAGTTTGAATAGTGAAATGAAAAAAAGCAATTGGCCAACCAATTTAATTGAAATGCAAACTCATGCACCGCCTAGCTTTGCTATAAATAGGGGTTTGTGCATATGTTATAATTTTGGAAGTGTTTCAAGTATGATATGTTGTTAGCTTGTCATATGATATGTCTCAATTATGAACCGTTGATCTTTCACTCAAGCACTTATGACGGTTAAGATTGGAGAAATTTTTCTTTGACCCAATAAGTAAGGACCATTTTCTAGAATTGACCGGTCAGTAACGTAGCCATCTATTAGTCTCATGCGGAGTAAGCTAATAGCTAAGTGAAAGAATATCCCAAAAAAATTTGGCTCCCCAACACCAAAGACCTACAATCAAGGCTTCGGTTTTGGTATGGGGAGATTAAAAATTACTAACAACGCAACAAACCTACGGTTCTTTGTAGGACTTCAAAATCCTTCTAGATGAATACAAAATTTAAATAACCAGATCAAAAAATTTGTTGAATCTGTCAAAAATTTTCCAGATTGGAACATGGTCTTGCTCAAGCTGGATACCTTCTATGAGGTTTATGGTTAGCAAGGAACACTTTGATTTTTTAGAATAAAAGATTAGAGTTTGGGAAAATTCCATCCCAAGCATTTAAGTTTGAAGAGTTCAGTAGACATGGGATTCACCACCAACGAGCCCGAGAATGAAGATGAAGTTTTCTTTTCTTTTTTTCTTACAACATTTTATTCTCTCTCTTCTATTAGATATTTCATATTTTATTTTCTGATTTGGAAATGACCTCATCTTTGACATGACGCTATTTGACCATTTGGTACTTTTGTATTTGAGGTTTTATTTCCCAGTGCAAGGAAATGAATATCTTTGTTGTTTTTTTTTTTAAAAAAAAACATATGTACTCCGAATTTTAAAATCGTTGGTTTTAGTCACCACATAGCAACGGAAAGTGATTGCGTGGTTGTTACGGAGTGTTCATGTGTCTGCTACAACGGGTGCTTATATGGACAAAGTCCGTTGAGATTGGATAGGGAGCAACGACGTCGTTTCCTTGCTTTAGCTCATGACATTCCCTTTGTTGCTGAAGAGGAAGATGGTGAGCATGATGGCTTTCCCCTTGCTGCTGCATATGGTATGGGACTATCAAAAGAACCCAAAGCAAACCAAGGAGGAGCAGGTTGAGCGTTGCGAATCATCAACTGTCCGCCATGAGTAACTTCCATGTATAATATAACTTAATCCCAAGGGCGGTTAGTGTAATCTACTCAAATGTTAATTATGTGAGACTGTCATGTAATGTTCAAAGTTAAAACCTCCATGTTTTTGTATTGAATCTCAAAACATTTGTTGTTGTGTAAAATGGTAAAGTTCTTGCTTGGAGAATAGATCAGAGGTAAAGATGTGTATTTGTTGTTCAGGAAAATTAGCTTCTTAATTTGACTAAATTCTAGAATTGGAGCTTGCTAGAAATGATTATTTATTAATCTAGCTCATGTCTGGAGATATTTTACTTAATCAAATTGCAATTCATGTCTACAAGGGACTTGCAAAAGATGGTTCAAGCACTTCCACAATACAGTGAACAAATTGACAAACCCTCTCCAAGAGGTGTAAATACCAATTTCACTGATCTTTTTGCCACCAGAAAAATCATGTTCTACAGTTTTGATTTTGGCTCTGGAATACTTCTAACTGTGTTCTCTGTTGCCTTCTTTGTCATTACGTCCCGATCAAATCAACACTCTGTTGTTTGTTCATAGCTCCCTTACTTAGTGAAACAATTCAATATCAGCTACTTAGAAATTATTTTTCCTATTAATTCAATATTAATCAAACATAAGTTATGATGATAGCTATTAACATTGACTCGCAGTTGACTTTGTTTTTGGTTGAATTGTATTATTAGGTTGTATATATAATAAACGGACTAGCTTTATACTGCTTCTCACAAGTCACAACCACTTCAATAATAAATATTTTATTAGGATTTCCTTCCACCCACAAACAAGAGAATGGAATATACTGTTTCATATGAATGAAATGCTTTTGGTTTAAAAAAAAAAACGAAAACATTTATGAATGGAGCTATTTATCTGACTGATGATAAAGTAAATTAGACTTTGTGGTAACACTGAGGGTAAATTAGATTTGAACATTGAAGTTGGTGGTGGTGGTGGAGCCGTAGTGATGGTGATGATTGCGGTGGCAAGAGTGATAGTGGGGACTGTGAGTGGTCTGGAATTTTGTCAATGTGGGTGGAAACTCGACAAGGTGATGATTGGGAGAGTGGAAATGTGAGAAAGATTTGAATTTTGGAGTTGTGGAGCTAGGGAACTGGAATTTTGATTTCAATTTTAGGGTTGATTTTTGGGGGAGAGTGTGTTACTCTGAAGTACTTCTTGTAAGGAAAAAGAGTTCTGAAGAAGAAGACAACACAGCAAGAGAAGGAGGGTGGAGAGAACAAGATGAAATTCAACCCTTGTTGAGCTGGACACCGTAACAACCACTTGGACTTCCTAACAGCCACTTGGACTTAATTCCTGCCACATATGTATTTTTTCTAGCTAGCTGGTTAATCAAATTAATGGAGAGGCTTCAACGTCCCACTTTTTCGAAGGTGAAGGATACTCATATATTTTCTAAAGGTCGATGGTGTATTTATACAATTTTAAAAAAGTTGGAAGTACAAATGTCCTTTACCTAAAAAAAAAATCCATCAACAACTCACAGGGAATATCACCGGAAGAAAGACGATCATA
The DNA here is from genome assembly GCA_036250425.1 of Stylosanthes scabra. Classification (NCBI taxonomy): domain Eukaryota; kingdom Viridiplantae; phylum Streptophyta; class Magnoliopsida; order Fabales; family Fabaceae; genus Stylosanthes; species Stylosanthes scabra. The sequence goes on from JASCZI010211958.1 coordinate 17,317, forward strand.
AACCTAAACAACCAAAACTTTATTCACACAAAATCATAACACTAACCTGCCATTCAAGGCTGCCAAAAAAAATAAAAAGAATTCTCTTTTTAAATTTGGAAATAAAAAACCTCACATTATGTACTGAACCAGGACACGAACACAACACCAACAATCAGAGAACCACTACCTTTTCTACACAATCAGAGAACCACGGACACGAGCATGACACCCTCTTTCGAACCTCTTCAACCCCGATGCAATTCCTTCTACTCTTCCTTCGTCCACCGCAGCTTTCCGACCTTCACGCCGACCTCCAGTACTTCAGAACGCCATTCAAACTAATGTTCAGAACGCAGGCATCAAAACTTTCTTTATCACCACCTTGCTGGGAGAGCAACAACATCAGTATTCTTTTTAAAGCTTTCCAAATATTAAAATAAAGAATATGTTCTCAAACTTGTGCGGAATGTGAATGCCATACGCTCCGGAAGAAATAAGGAGTGTCATAGCTTCTGAATTGTAAAGTTAAAATTCTAAACTATAAATCTTAAATTTTGAACCTTAAATGATAAACACTAAATCTAAATTCTAATACTTTTTGAATCCTAAACTTTAAATATTAAATCCTAAATCCTAAATTTTAAATCCTAAACTCTAAATATAAGCCATAGATATAAAATATATTATAAATAAAAAATAAAATTTATTTAATTAACAAGGAGCGCAATACTTCCTACTTAGTAAGGAGCGTTTAAAGATGACAATAAAACTATGATATTAAAAGGCATATCACTATTTCAGTGAATGCTAATGCGAAGTAGTAGTATTTTTGAATTTCAAAGTCCAAATTCTAAATCTTAATATTATAAAGGAATTGCTAATATTTATTTAATTAATAAGTAGCGTAATACTCTCTACTTAATAAAGAGTTATTGAGGATGAATCACTGTTAATAACAAATTAAGCAATAAATAGTGCTCTTAACGAGAAAACATTATTTTTCTTCTTTAATCCTATCTTAATATACCAGGTAATTTTTTTCTAAAAGAAAAGTATAGGAAACCATTCGTTTGGAGACTAAGGGTGACCAATCAAAACCCTAAGCAAAGAGCATGAGAGAGCTAAAGTGAGTCAGGACGAAAAGAAGAGAGAGAGAGACCAGCGCGGTGATGGTGAACAACAAGGCAGGCGGTGGTTGAGAGAGAGTGAGAGAGAAGGTACGATGCAACGTAGTGACAAGAATAGTGGTGTAGATCACAACAGCGTCGCAGAACAGTGAAGGACACGGCTATGCTGGGACATAATTTCAGAAAGGGATAGAAATAGAGTGCGAAAGGAAAGAGGAGAGACGATGGGAGGCACAACGTGGCTTGCTGGCGTCAATGGCGTTGCCGACACTAATAATGGAGGTCGACGACACTACGGTAAGCACATAGAAAGATACGAGGAGTGAGAGAAGAACCATGATAGTAGTGTGTGAGACTGCAGTGATGGGGAATGATATCTTATTTATAATTTGGTTAATATTAACTGATTAATTATTGATTATCAATATTTTCTTTTAATTTTATTAGAAAAAACACAATAAAAAAGCGTGTTTTTTCTTAAGAAAAAAATAGGATGAAATTGTTTTTAGTAAACTCAATAAATAAGGTTTCTCTTGCTTATAACAGGTTAAAAGTAATACAATATTCTTAACTATATATTCATTGTGACTTAATTGAAACGGAAATTTAATTAGGATGAAAAATCCATAGTTTTAAATAAAAGTCATATATTTAGATCATGATAAATGTTAGATATAAAACTATTTAAATATCTCATCATTTTAATAATTCAGCTTAACCTTTTAGAAAATAATTTCATGAATATCTATTTTTATCATTTTAATAATTTCATCAACATTAGACATTAGTTTTCGAGACAACATTAGCACATAACACACTAGAGAAACAATAATATCACAATGGTAAAATAGTATGATCAGATCATTGTTGTGGAGGATTTTATTTAAATCAAACATTCCAAATACAATGGAATTTTTACATATTATTTTTCAACAAGAGCCTCAACTGAACTCTTTTTTTTTGTTTTATTGTTTTGTAAAGATCCCTTGTTTTGGTGGTGTTAAGCATCTGCATGCGCATCTTCCATGAATGCATTCCCTTTTGCAATGAGCCAAAGACACACAATCCAAATGGATGCAATCTCTTTCCTCCTTACATGATGAAACATCACTTGTCTCAGCCATACCTGACAATCCATTTCACCATTAATTCTATCTCAAAAGCTTAATTTTAAACCGAAAGAAGAGAAAGGGGAATTTTAAAAGAGTTTATTTCATATAAGATTTTAGTTACAGACAAATTAGATTACAATTATAAATTACATTCTTATAGTTTATAACATAATTACTCACAACATTCATTAATAATTTATATAAAATTAAAGGGAAAAATCATTGTTGTAGTCTCTAATATTTGATTAAATATCGATTTTGTCCTTCACCATTGAGACGACCTATTTTTTTTCCCCAAAAGATTTAAAAAATATAGAATTTAGTCCCACCATTAAACATGGGTGACATATTTAGATTTTGTTAAAGTGTGTTTGATTTGCGTTTTTCTTTTTTATTTTTATTTTTGTGTTTTATTTTTTTTAAGATTTTGTAAAGGAAAAAATAATTATATTTATTTTCAAAAAAATATATAAAAAAATTGAGTGAGTAATGCTATATAATCAATTAATTCTATTATTTTTGTTAACGGCTAACAAATACTTAAATTTTATTAGTATAAAAATAAAGTATTAGTACAAAATATTGACTTTATTTTGTGTGTCTAGAACAATATCCAAAATAATGACTAGTATCAATAAAAATTAAAAGGTGAACTTTTAATATATCTTTATTTTAATTTCAAGAGTAAACGAGAGAGACTCGAAAAAATACTGAAGAAGAAAAGAGAGGAGATTACCATATTCAGATGCTACGAGTAATAAGAGGAGCAAGCAAGGAAGCAACACTGAAGCTTTTGCCATTGTGTAAATGTCTCTTTTTTTTTTTAACTAATTTTGAGAAATTTTTGTTTTAATTGAAAAAAAGCTTGATAGCATATTTATAAGGAAAACTGCATTAATTTCTCCTTAAAGCAATATAGCAAATGATGATTTGTCAAAGGCCTCGTCAAAATTTTTTTAATGGCGAATTAATTACCAAAGGAATGCCTAGCATGGTTGTCAATTGAATCAAATGAGTTCTTCAAATGTCTATCTTCTTGACAAACAATATCTTTAAATCAAAATCCATTAGATTTAGATCCGCAATGTGCGAAATGCGCGAAATTTATATGAATATATAAATCAATCATGATATTTGAACAAGTGTTTTTAATAACCAAGTGGAAAACCAAGTAATTTTGAAACAACACCCCACTCTCATCCCTAAAGCGCGTGAACACGCGCTCTCCTCATCGTTGTCATCGTTGCCGTCTTTTTCTTCATCATCCTCCTTCGCCGTCGTCGTCTTCTTCTTCCTCCTTCATCGTTGTCTTTTTTTTCTTCTTCCTCCTTCATCGTTGTCTTCTTCATTGTCTTCATCGTCTTCTTCTTCTTTCATGTTTGCAACTTTTTCTTCGTCTTTATTGTTGTTGTTGTTATTGTCATTGTCATTGTTGTTGTTGTTGCTGTTGTTGCAGTAAAATACACACAAATATAAAGCTATACTCCACCGAAATATAAAGCTAAGATGCACACAAATATGTTACTAAAATCCACTGAAATAATAAGAAAATGGCAGCAACACGTTTACTCAATATCTCACAGAGTGCACACAAATCCATGTTTGAATGGCTTCCTTGTTATTTCGGTGGATTCTGAGTTAGTTTTTGTGTGCATTTTGTGTTACTTTGGCTGCTATTAAGTTTCGTTTAGTTTTGATTGCATAATTCCAGGTTTGAATGGCTTCCTTGTTATTTCGGTGGATTCTGGGTTGGTGTTTGTGTGCATTTTGCGTTACCTTTGTTGCTATTAGGTTTCGTTTGGTTTTGATTGCATAATTCCAGGTTTTAATGGCTTCTTGTTATTTCGGTGGATTCTTGGTTATCGTTTGTGTGCATTTTGCGTTACCTTTGTTGCTATTAGGTTTTGTTTAGGTTTGATTGCATAAATCCATGTTTGAATGGCTTCCATATTATGGGTTATTGTTTGTGTGCATTTTGCGTTACCTTTGTTGCTATTAGGTTTCATTTAACTTTGATTTCATAATTCCAAGTTTTAATATTCTAAACTCAACCGAAACACTAACCCAGAATCCACCAAAATAATATTCTAAACTCAACCGAAATATAAAGCCAAAATGTACACAAACACAAACCTAAACTCCACCGAAATAAAATGCAATACAGAGAACACAATAGAAAGCTA
>JASCZI010211959.1:8438-19055 GCA_036250425.1 Stylosanthes scabra
TGTGTAGTTAAGCCCTCAGAAATGGTAGCATGCATTAAAATAGTTTCCTTGAAATTAATTCCAATTGGGCCAATTAAACTTTAAACCCTATTATATTCTTGAGAATGGCAAGAGTGCACGTTAAATTATGGCAAGTTACTTGTCACACCATTAGGTACTAATTGGTGTAATTGGGATATGGTGTTATTTTCTTACGGTTATGGTTATGTTATTTATGTTCTGTTTGGATTGGTTGCGTATTGATGTATGGTGTGTTTTCAGTGTGTTATGTTTTTAATGTTACTTTTGTTTTGCTTGGACTGCTGCGTGTGCATTAAGTTTTTTTTTTCAAATTTCACACATGTCTTGTCGTCAGGATTGACGAGATATGCAAAAAATATTTTTTTGATATATCTCCTCGCTAGGGACGACGAGATACGTAATGGTGGTGTATTTTTGTATTTTCCTCCCACTGAGTCCATACGTGTAAATATGATTTTTTTTATTCAAATAAAAAATTCTTAGTTAATCGCTTACTCTGCCCTTTTATAGATGTATTTTGGTGTAAATATAAATATGTAATTTTTTAATTTAAGAATAAGAATAAAATTACCAAAATAAGGTGAGAATTAAGACATCAAAAAATAAGGTGAGAATATAAACAAAGAAATAAAAGAGACGGTAATGCTAGGTGTACACCATTTTGTCCAGTCAGGTCTAACTGAGTCCTTAATTTTTATATCAAATTAAAAAATAATTTTAATATCAAATAACACAAACATAGTATATAAATAATTTTTTATTTGATATCAAAATGGTCTTCTATTTGTAATAGAAATAAATGACTTGGTTAAACTTGGTTGGCAAAATAGGTTTCCGCATAGAATAATTGTAAACAAAAAAGGGACAATGTCTCTTTGCTTTGTGGCCGATTTGGCGCTGGGTCCGTTTTCAGCCCACAAAACCACGCCTATGTTTTTGAGAAAAGGATATTTGTACCACTGACTTTTTAAAAATTGTACAAATTTATCCTTGACTTTTTTGAAATACTTAATAACCCCTGACTTTCGAAAAAATAGTACAATTGTGCCCCTCTGCTAGTTTGACTTGACTAAAAAAAATGAAACTTTCAATAGAACTCCTTACAAAATCACTCTCATGATGTGAAATAAAAACCACAAAAAATTTTATAGAATCTATATAATCAATTTTCGTTTCTCTTAATCGAGTGAAACTAACATAGAGGCATAAGTGTACAATTTTTTCAAAGGTTAGGGGTTATTAAGTATTTCACAAAAGTAAGAGGTGAATTTATACAATTTTTAAAATGTCAGGACATAAATGTCGTTTTCCCTTGTTATCCTGCTAACGCCCCCATTTTCACTTGAGCTGTTTTCCTCTTTTACTCTATTCCAACACCAAATTTCATTCCTTCTTCAAAAATGACTTATTGACACTTCTATTTTTGTGGGGAAGCAAGATATCTTTGTTGCAGAAAGCGTTACCTTTGATGGCCCTCCGCCAAAAGGTCCAGCTTTGTGGGTGGGTTGCCCTTCACAGGATCCATGGTGACCTCACATTTCTCAATCTCAGGGACCATAGTGATATCGTTTAGGTACTTACTATACTTCTCTTGCAACTAACCTCGTGTAGTTAAGCCCTCAGAAATGGTAATATGCATTAAAATAGTTTCCTTGAAATTAATTCCAATTGGGCCAATTAAACTTTAAACCCTATTATATTCCTGAGAATGGCAAGAGTGCACGTTAAATTATGGCAAGTTACTTGTCACACCATTAGGTATTAATTGGTGTAATTGGGATGTGGTGTTATTTTCTTACGGTTATGGTTATGTTATTTATGTTCTGTTTGGATTGGTTGCGTATTGATGTATGGTGTGTTTTCAGTGTGTTATGTTTTCAATGTTACTTTTGTTTTGCTTGGACTGCTGCGTGTGCATTAAGTTTTTTTTTTCAAATTTCACACATGTTTCGTCGTCAGGATTGATGAGATATGCAAAAAAATATTTTTTTTGATATATCTCGTCGCCAAGGATGAGGAGATGTGTGTTATATCATCTCGTCCCCTGGGGACGAGATACGTAATGGTGGTGTATTTTTGTATTTTCCTCCCACCGTGTCCATACGTGTAAATATGGTTTTTTTTATTCAAATAAATTTTTTTTAATTAATCACTTACTCTGCCTTTTTATAAATGTATTTTGGTGTAAATATAAATATGTAATTTCTTAATTTAAGAATAAGAATAAAATTATCAAAATATGGTGAGAATTAAGACATCAGAAAATAAAGTGATAATATAAACAAAGTAATAAAAGAGACGGTAATGCTAGGTGTACACCATTTTGTCCAATCAAGTCTAATTATGTCCTTAATTTTTATATAAATTAAAAAATAATTTTAATATAAAATAACACAAATATAGTATATAAATAATTTTTTATTTGATATCAAAATGGTCTTCTATTTATAATAGAAATAAATAACTTAGTTAAACTTGGTTGGCAAAATAGGTTTCCACATAGAATTATTGTAAACAAAAAAGGGACAATGTCTCTTTGCTTTGCAGCCGATTTGTCGCTGCGTCCGTTTTTCAGCCCACGAAACCACTCCTATTTTTTCGAGAAAATAACATTTGTGCTCCTGACTTTATAAAAATTGTACAAATTTATCCTTAACTTTTGTGAAATACTTAATAACCACTGACTTTCGAAGAAATAGTACAATTATGCCCCTCTGCCAGTTTGACTTGACTGAAAAAAATGAAAACTTTTAGTAGAATTCCTTACAAAATCACTCTCATGATGGAAAATAAAAATCACAAGCATTTTTTATAGTAGCTATATAAGCAATTTTTGTTTTTTTAGCCAAGTGAAACTAACATAGAGGCATAATTGTACTATTTTTTCAAAAGTTAGAGGTTATTAAGTATTTCACAAATGTAAGAAGTGAATTTATACAACTTTTAAAATGTCAGGGCATAAATATCTTTTTCCCTTGTTATCCTGCTAACGCCCCCATTTTCACTTGAGCTGTTTTCTTTTCTTAACTCTTCTCCAACACCAAATTTCATTCCTTCTTCAAAAATGAATTATTGACACTTCTCTTTTATGGGGAAGCAAGATGTTTTTGTTGCAGAAAGCGTTATCTTTGATGGCCATCTGTCAAAGGCCATTCTTCTTCTTTCTCTGCAGCGTTTTCAACACTACCACCCCAAGGGCTCTTTCCAGAACCAGAACTGTGTCATGCGCTTTTGCTTATGCTTCAACGTCTCATTTAATACAACCACCTCCTTCTGCTTCTGAAGCTCAAGCACTCTCATCCATTGCTAAGATTCAGTCCTAAACACTTGATTTGGTTTCTAGGACCGCTTTCTGCGGATAATTGTCCTCAAACGATGTTGGGAAAAAGGTCCTGCTTTGTGGGTGGGTTGCTCTTCACAGGGTCCATGGTGGCCTCACATTTCTCAATCTCAGGGACTATAGTGGTATCGTTTACGTACTTACTATACTTCTCTTGCAACTAACCTCGTGTAGTTATGCCCTCGGAATTGGTAGGATGCATTAAAATAGTTTCCTTGAAATTAATTCCAATTGGACCAATTAAACCCTAAACCCTATTATATTCCTAAGATTGCTAGAGTGCACGTTAAATTATGGCAAGTTACTTGTCACACCATTCGGTGTAATTGGGATTTTTGGGGATTATTTTAGTGCATGCTGCCAGGACAACTTTGGGATTTAACTCTCTAACTTTGTGGTTGTGATCTTATTTTATTGGGGGAAGAATATGAAATATGCATCACTATAATGCATACTATTACTGCTTTTTTAACTGATTAATATTGAAAATTAGGTTACAACCCTTCCAGAAGAATTTCCAGAAGCGCATTCTGCTATCAATGATCTGAGACTCGAGTATGTGGTTGCAATTGATGGTATTGTCAGGTCTAGGCCAAACGAGTCAATCAAAAAGAATATGAACACAGGCTCCATTGAGGTATATATAATACTTTTAGTGTTTTGCTATTGGGTTGATAATAATCTGGTTGTTGATTATGTCAATTTTTACTATTGTTTCTTGCTTGTTAGTCTGCAAGGAAGTATGCATTTTAGGAACCAAATAGTGCCTAGGCTCTGGCAATCTTTTCTCTTTGAAATAGTTTACTTATTTACTTATGGTTTTGTTTGAATGCAATTGAGTTATGTATTTATGTCTATGTGGCAGGTTGCTGCTACTAGTGTTCAAGTGTTAAATGCTGTAAATTCAAAGTTGCCATTCTTAGTTACTACAGCAGATGATGCAAAAGATTCTCTTAAAGAGGAAATTCGTTTGAGGTAGTACCCATGTATTGTTGCTCCCAATGGCTTTTTTATGTTTTAAGTTGATTTCTTATCCAAATATCGGAAGTCCTCACCAGGTTGCTTCTCAACCTGGTGTGGATAACTGGATATGTGCTATATTATGTTCCTTGTTCAAGTCACACACTCCACTCGGTATTAGTTTTGATTCCTTTTTTACATTTTGGGTTTCCGTTTGCTCGCATAATGAATTCTTTTGTGGGAGATATAATGCTTATGATTACTTGTTGTAAGGTATCGATGCCTTGATCTACGGCGGCAACAAATGAGTTTCAACATATTGATGCGACATAAAGCTGTTAAACTCATTCGAAGATATCTAGAAGACGTCCATGGTTTTGTTGAGGTACTGTTCTGTGATTGTGAGTTCATCATTTCAGCTATTTTCTCTCTTGAATGATATATCATGTTTCCACCTTCTTTTGTTACTTTACCTTGGTTGTTGATACTTGGTGGTTGGTATCCTAGTGCTGATCTTTACCCTTTTCTTGTTCATAAGGTAGATTGAAACTCCAATACTGTCTAAATCCACGCCAGAAGGTGCCTGGGATTATTTAGTTCCTTCAAGAACCTAGGTAGTTACATATATTTATGTCTTGACAGTGTAATAATTGTTCTTTCAGCTTCTTTCAGTCAAGACTGTAACATGAGAATATGGTTATAATCTGAATTTCTAAGATATTTCTCTTACCATTTATTAATACATCATACTATTGTGATCCGCCTTGTAAGTTAGGACAACCTTGCACTAGATTTCCATAACTATTAGAGTATTATTTTTCTCCTCTTTTTAATGTGTTCCAATTATAAACAGATTAAAGACGCCAAGAAACCTTAAAGATATTGGCTATTGCTCATGGATAGTACAATGCAGTAGATTTAGCTTCAGCTTTCGAAGAACTAGATTCATTCATTGTTCCTTTTGTTGCAAGTTAGAAGTAAAATGTTGAATTGCCTACTTAATGGTTTCTTTTACTTGAAATTGAAAAGCGGTTGTGTCTACCTCAAAGGAATTAACATAGAACTTTAGCCTTGTGGATATGATTCAGTAGCAACACTGTTGACCTTTTCTCTGATATGAACGCTTTTAATGCATCACTGTGGTACATTATACACAAGGGGAAAATCATTATAATTTTTTTTTTCTGTATTTTGTCTACGAAACTTCTTTTATTAAACGTATTGTTGATTCATTCTATGAAGCCAGGAACATTCTACGCATTGCCGCAAAGTCCACAATTATTTAAACAAATGCTAATGGTACGGGTTTTGATAAATATTATCAGTTGGCAAGGTGAGCTTCTCTTTTTATGTTTGAATCTCTATTGATATTTTAAATGTGTTCCTTTAAGGTTTGATTAGTTTGATCTCTACTTTTATGATATCATAACCTCCTCCTCGTATTATGTTCCCTTTCTTATTTGTAATGAATATTGTTCATTTTCTATAAAAGAATGTATATGATGTGATTACTTATATTGACTAAGAAGTAAGAAGATAGGATATGTCTTTTTTTTTTTTTTTTTTTAAATAAACCAAACTAAATATTAAAGCATTTGTTCTATAGAAAATTAATTAAAATAATAAAGCATTTGTAAACCAAGTAACCATTTTGCCAGGTGTTTTCGTGATGAAGATTTAAGAGCAGATAGACAACCTGAGTTCACTCAGCTAGATATGGAAATGGCTTTTACTCCTTTAGAGGAAATTGTCTCTAAATGAAGAATTGATCAGAAAGGTTAGCTTATGCCTTCTGTAATCTAGCTTTTACAGGTTATAACATACATTTGTCAATTATCTTAAATTTGGTGGAATGAAAACATTTTTTTAATGGATTAATAAGGAAAAAGCGGATGAAAAATTCCATTAGTTAAAGTTGAATCATTTAGTTGATTGGTAGGGCCACTGCTGGCAGTTTTGCAGATTGTTTGAGTGGCAATTATTTATGTCTATTTTGAAATTGCTCTTCTCCTGATTGTTGCAGGTTTTCCTTGATATTAAAGGGGTGGAATTACCAAACCCTTTTCCCAGGCTTACATATGCTGAAGCAATGAGCACATATGGCTCAGACAGGCCGGATACCAGATTTGATCTCGAGTTAAAGGATGTAATGATCTTCCTTTTTCATCCTCAGCAGCACATCGCGTTTTCTACCATCTGATATTTAAAGATGATCCACTATTCTTTCTGTTCATAAACTATTTGGTTTGGTATAGCTTTGCTCCTGTTCCGTTTTGAAAATCATTTTCATTTTTTGCTGTGTAATTTACATTTACTTGCTTCTCACTTGATCTTGCTTAAGATGATTCTTAATTGGGTTGCAGGTATCTGACCTTTTCTTAGGGTCATCCTTCAGAGTTTTCTCTGATTCCTTGGAAAGAGGAGGTGTTATTAAAGTGTTGTGTATACCTTCTGGTGCAAAAAGATACTCAAATTCAGCTCTCAAGAAAGGTGATATTTTTAATGAAGCGCTGAGAGCTGGTGCCAAGGGTTTACCTTTTCTTAAGGTTTTGGATACTGGTAAACGATGGATGTTTTATAATTTTTTTGTTGACATTTGAAGGCATATTTATTCCATGATTTATTATGTAGACCTTTGATTTTAGGGGAGACTGAGGGAATTGCTGCTTTGATATCAAGCATGGATGCTACAACTAGAGAGAATTTGTTAAAGCGATGCTCTGCGGGACCTGGTGATCTGATCTTATTTGCAGTGGGTCATCACACATCTGTTAATAGAACTCTAGACCGTCTTAGACTTTATGTTGCCAATGATCTTGGCTTGATTGACCATGTAAGTTACTGATCCAACTCATAATAGAAAAAGAAAATGTACACCATCTTTCTCCCCCACTATTACCTCTTTGATTTTCATTCATTTTCTGGGTTTTAGGGAAAGCATTCAATTTTGTGGATCACTGATTTTCCAATGTTTGAGTGGAATGATACAGAGCATAGGCTTGAGGTCTGTTCAAATTTTAGTAACATTCATTAATTTATTTCTCAACATAACTGCGTGTTTAGTTATGCACTTTTATGACTATTCTTTGTTATTACAGGCTTTGCATCATCCTTTCACTGCACCAAATCCTGAAGACATGAATGACCTTGCGTCTGCTCGTGCATTGGCTTATGACATGGTTTACAATGGGGTGGAGGTAATTAAGATTTGTTTCTCGGATACTTTCTGTACTTTTTATGATGCTAGCATGATGATGATTACTTCGATCCTATTTTCTGCCAGATTGGTGGTGGAAGTCTAAGAATTTATAAGCGTGAAATACAACAAAAGGTTTTGGAGATTGTTGGCATCTCAATCGAGCAGGTTAGTTGACCATTCATCTTGGAAGTTTAACTATGATTTAATTCTTGTGCTTATTAGATCTTACTTTTACTTCCAATATTGTTTCTTCATGTAATATTTTCAAACAAGGAGTGGAGTTATGTATAGTTTTCCTGTTGTCCTTTTCCCCTCCAATTGTATGGCCATTTTTCCTTGCTTCACCATGTACCATATTATTATTAGACAACCAGGTTTGGCCCCGCTTCCTTGAAGCAAATGGTTAGATTGATTAGGGTTACAGTTAAGTACCCAAATGAAGAGTGAGGGACTAAGGGTGGTAAAATAGCACCTCTACCCTTTATATACCGCAGAAGAATGAAAGAAAAGAGAGTTGAGAGTGAATTTAGAGTGAGAGTGTAAGGATTGGAAGTGTAATAGCACCTCTACCAGCTATTATGTTATTGACAGAAACAAGAGCAATTCGTAAATTATGAAGTTGGTTCATGTTTTGATGTGCTAAAATTCAGTTCAAAACCTTCTACATGGACTTGCATTGCTGACATGAATATACTTGCACACATAATCTACGAATACTATTTTTGATAGAGACCAAAAACTTATTTAAGCCTTTTTTTTTGTTTTATGATCCTAATCTTACACATTTGATAATACCAATTTTTCAGTTCTACAATTCAGCAATTGGACCTAAATGCTTTTTACCTTTGAAAATATTTTGAGACTTAAACTGACCTGAATTACACATTATAATTTTCTTTCAGGCCTAATCAAAGTTCGGTTATCTTCTTGAAGCGCTTGACATGGGGGCTCCACCACATGGTAAGCAGCTTTGTAAATCCTGGAAACATGTACAGAGTTACAGGCAACTGAAGATAGAAACTCTATTTAACATATTTTTGTTGCATTTGTTAAAGCATGATAAGTGGCTCATAGAGAGTTTAGGATAGACAAAAGTATACACCAAAAATTTGTAAATATCAAAGTTCATGCCGAGTATTGTTTTCAATGGAAAAAAAGTGCTACTCCGTTAGCGGGTTTGTAAGGCTTAGGGTGTATTTTTGTTCATAGAAAACAATCTTTGGGATGTGTTTATGAATTTTGGTGTAATTGTCTGCCCAAAACTCTTTCATGTGTACTTTTGCCAATTTACTCTGTTTGATAATTTGGAGAGGAGCCTTGGAGCGACGATTAAGTTGTCTCCATGTGACCTCGAGATCACATGTTCAACCTGTGAAAACAGTCACTGTAATTATCAAGTTAGGCTACGTACATTACACGGCTTGGGTGCAACCTTTTCCCAACCATGCGTTAGCACGGGATACTTGTGGACTGGGATGTCCTTTTTTTTTTACTCTTTGTTTGGTAATTTAGTGTTGGTGCATTTTGATGAGTGTGATTATTTTGTGGGCACAGATGTATGTGTGTAGGGGGCATAGCTTATGGGTTGGACAGACTGCTAATGTTGCTGGCTGGGGCTAACTCCATAAGGGATGTGATTGCATTCCCAAAGACAACAACTGCACAGTGTGCCATCACAAGGTCACCGTCTGAGGTCGGTACCCAGCAGCTCCAAGATCTCTCTATTTCAACTTCACACCAACATTGATGTATCCGTATTCCTATTTTTTTATTAGATGTTGCACCCTCTTTATACCTCTCCACAGCCCCATTTTACATAACTGTGTATTTATATTCTGGTTTTAAATGTGGGGAACAAATGGAGTTATGTTGCAAGTGTCCTTATCTATATTTGATTATTTCACAACCATCAATAATTACGACAAATCAACAGACTAGGTTCAGCACTACTTTTACATGGACTGACTAATGTGTTTTGTCCAACAACTATATTTGATAGTTTTATACTTCACTTTGTTCCTGGCAAATTTTGTTTTGGGATTATTGTGTTATGTAGTAGCAAATTAATTAAAATATTAAAGTGAATATTTGATATGATAATACTTATTATTATCAAAGATAGGTTAAGGAGAGACAAATGTCATTTCATTATTTGTATACAATAATACTTGTTGAACCATTGGCTTGTTGGCATATCATTCTTAATTTACACTTTAGCATGTTTCCCTTTTATTTATTGTTAATAAGATAATAACTCGTATTAATTGCCTAATGCATTTAAGAGTTTGGAATAAATATTTAATCTGGTTTTTGTCTATTTGTGAGAAGGCAACTATTTCCATGAATATGTAAGTCATCCTTTTATGAAAATTTGATCTTTTAAACCATATTTTAAAAGAATATAACGTTTTTTAAAAAAATAACACCACTTTTAAAACTCATAAGAATCAGTATGTTTAATATGTACTGTGTTCGTGTCTTTTTATTTTAGAGGAAAAGAGAAAATAGATATTTTTTTTTGTCTTTTTATTTTAGAGGAAAAGAGAAAATAAATCTCTTTTTTTTGGACAAAAAGAAAATAGATATTTAAAGCATAAGAGATACCGAAGCAACAATCAACTTAAATTGAATATTCTATTTCTTTAGGTTTCAGATGTTCTATTATTTATTTAGATTTTAAATGTTTTGTTTCTAATTTTCTATTATTAGTTGTTTTAGATTTCAGATGTTTTATTTCTAAAAAAATTGAGAATATTCTATTTTTTTAGATTATGAATGTTCTAATACGATAGTTATGAATGTTCCATTTTCTGTTGGTTGATTGAAAGTTAAAAAAAATTGGTTACCATATTTTTTCTTACCGAAATTATATTTTAAGAAATTCTCATCTGCATACTTCAGCTTATTTGCTATCCTCTTACTCGTCTAGCTCAGTTGCCATACTCTCTTCCTCTTCCCCTTGGGGAAGAGTACGTACCGGCTAGCTCTTACCTTTAGTATGCCTCGCTATGTGTAGCTCGCTGCCTCGCTCCTTAAGCCACCTAAAGGTTGCCTTTCATCAAGACAAAAAAAAAAAAAAAAAAAAAAAAAAAAGTTG
>JASCZI010211960.1:0-16753 GCA_036250425.1 Stylosanthes scabra
TATATATATATATATATATATATATATATATATATATATATATATATATATGTATGTATGTATGTATGTATGTATGTATGTATTAGATTTAATATATACATTCATTTGTAAATAAAAGTGAGTGATGTACAAAAAAGGACACTATTAAAAGATTCTCAGCAGTAAGGCATTGACACTCATGAAACTTGTTAGATCTTAGAGGTTAGATTCATAGATTCTCATATTTTAAGGATACTAGTAAATTGCTCTTGTTTAAATTACTACTCTAACCTTTACTTTTGACATCCCTTCAGTGATTACTGATTAGCAGTGTTTCTTCTGCAATATAAGGAAAAAGCTAATTTCATTCAAATTATCAAATAAACAAGTCCCCCTTTATTCGGTTCTTACATAAATTGTTGATACTCACTCCCTTCACTTAAAACCGTGTAATGATTATTTAGGTATTACAACAACAGGGTTAAGGTTTTGCAGATTACTGTGGAAAAAAAAAGTGATACATATTCACAAAGTTAAGAAAATTAACACAATAAATAACAGTTCCAAATGGATTGCTTACGCTTAGGGGTGACATCTAAAGAAGTGAACATCAAACTCTGCATCTTTCATGTTGATCAGCTCAAAGATGCAAACATCTCCAGCTTGCAATTTACTTGCTTTAGCAAAGATGTTCCAACCGGTTGACAAGCGGATTGACTTCTTTCTAGTTACATAAGGAAGCAACTTCATAGGCCACAATTTCTTCCTAAACCTTACCTTGGCAATCTGCATTTTTGTGAGGTACCTTTTGACAAAGTCAATTGGCACATTCTGCATCAAAGTTATATTTTCTTTATAAATAATCAACTTATGACATGTATATTAAACGTTTCGTGATGTAAATCTGATATTCTGGTTTCTTGCTAGATATTAACAGAATCTTACCGGTCTGCTTTGGTCCAGAAATTTTTTTGTTACAGTTATGATGAAAAAGGGATTTTCTGAGGTGAATTTCTCAGCTTCCTCCAGAGCACCATTTGAACTCATTTTAGTTTCCTTTCTATCTGTAGTATCCCAACAAATCCACATAGTTTAATAATGCAATCCATAGCACTTTTGAATTCAGATTTATCTAAACACCAAAATACAAGTACATGAATTCACCAAAATACAAGTACATCATCTGAACATTTGATAATAAAGTATCTGATTGCTTTATAACCAAACAAAAATTGTTGCAGCAACTTATTCAATTCTTAGCAGCTCAGAAATTCCATTAAGAAAGAAAGAGTCAATAATGACCCATTTGATTGAGGTTTTGAACACTGAATGATACAATGTAATATATTCTCTTTTACTTTTGAAACAGCTAATTAACTTCTAAGAAACAATTCTTACTAATATATTTAAAGTATGTGTTTGCATTTCCTGATTTCAATCTTAGAGAAGAAATTGATTCACCTTTAATGGAAATGTCATCCTCGCTTTCATCTTCTTCGACTGTTTCTAAGAAATGAAATTACAAACCATTAATATGCCAAACAATTCTTGGAAAGACAAAGAAAGTTCTTTGAATGGAAGAGGAAGACCAACTAGAATTGAACATCGTGTTTGTTAATGCAAATTTGATCACAAAACCTCTCTAGTATCCACAAAATAGGAAATGAAAATGCATACCATCATCTAATTCTTTCCCGACTGATGCAGATGTTGACTGATTATCATTGCTTTGATCAAGCTGAGACATTGGTGATTTCCTTCTATTGTTTTGTCTTTGAGGCATTTCATCGAACACTTGACCTGCTTTATCACTGATCTCATCAATGTTATCCTTTTCTTGCTGATTAACATTAAAAGGATACTCTATTTCAAGGCCACTCATGTCACATATTTGTACCCCAAAATGGGAATTTCCATTGTATTCAAACATCAAGAAATGCCCATGCTTTATAGAGTAATATGCAACAAACTCTCTCCAACCATCTTGAAACAGAACCTGAGCATCATGCATAGTCCAATCTACTTTCCATTCAGTTCCATCTGGAGGCTTGAGAAACACAGGCTTTGATAGAGAATCGCCATATTTTCTAGTGAATTTCTTTGGGAGCTTCTGCAAAGAACTTAATCAATGTTAGCATGCATAGTTAAACACTTAACAAATTAATTAATGAAGAAAAATAAATAAGTATGATTACAAGTATCCCTTGTTGAAGAGATTTTGAGAGTATAATCTTGAAGAAAAGAACTGCATTGGAAGCCATGGATGGTGTGTAATTAGTAATTACATGTCACAGAATATTAGAATAATGGAATTATTTTGATTTATTCTTTGGAGAAAGCATTATTCACAGATTCAGAGAAAACATTATTATTTACACTAAATTATTGATGAGAGAGAAGGGTGAACGTGTCAATTACGATTCTACCCTTAAGAAAAAAACCACATTCTTTTTTGGCATTTTCATAAGTTGTGTTATTGATAGAGAGATTCAGTGCATGTGTGATGAATTTGAGTGTGAACAACAATAACATCCATGGCTTCCTCTCTGATCAGTTTGTTCAAGTAGATATATCTTTGAAAAAGAGAATACATAGATTCTACCTACTTTTTCTAAGTTTTAACTCAGTATTTATTTTCACATGGGAGTGGAAATACTAAATAGCACTAATTAGTTTTAGAATCCAATGACATTATTGATTATTCTATGGTGGTATGTACTATGTACTATGCTCAGTGGCATTATTATTATTGGAAAGTTTTACCTATAATCTATATCCACTCTAGCTTTTTTCCAACACCAACCTCCAATATTTTTTATTATTTTTTAGCCAAAAATAAATTTGAGAGCATTTTATAAGAGATTTAAGTTTCCAAAGATAAAAAATCCATTTTCTAAAGACTAATATAATAATGTATCCCTCTAATATATCACAACTTCAAGAAGCTATTGGACCAAATTTTAATGTTTTTCTGCTAAATGTTCTTTGAAATAGGTGAGAAGTGACATTGTTGAAGCAAATTATTGATGAGAGAAAAGGGTGAATTCCATTCCAAGTCCAACTTTATAGGTTACTTAAATTACGATGTTACCCCTTAAGAAATAAGAATTGTTGTATTTATTATTTTTTGTCTTTTTCACGAGTCTTCTTCTTACTAGAGAGAGCTGAGAGTTCAGTGCCTTTGAAGAAGAAGTGAAGAACATCCATTTCTATGGCTTCCACTAGCCATAAAAAAAACAAGCATTCTCTTTCCACTGTGATCCGTTTCTTCAAGATTGTTCTCAGAAAAAGCCTTGAAGATGGATATCTTGTGAGCTTTTTTTCTTTCATTGTTTTTATTCCTAAAAATTATTATTTAATACATACAAAATTTCTTCATGTTCACTTTCTTTTCTTTTCTTTTTTTTTTTGGGGATATTTTTCCATGTGAGGTAATTAACAAAACCACACACATGCATGGTTTCTTTTCTTACAAATTTTTATGTTTTTTTTTAAGTCTTGATTGTTATTATTATGTTTACTAACAATAGTTTCATTGGTTAGTTAGTTTGCTAATTAGTTAGTTAGTTAGTTAGAGGAGTAACTGAATCAGTAAAGCTGCTGTTAGGATAATTATGGTTTTGTTGTGATTCTGAGTTTTGAAAATTATGGTTAATAGCAACAGTTTCATTGGCATTGCAGAAAATACCAAACAAATTCAGTAAGAAACATGGTGATGATATGCCAAATCCAGTGCATCTGAAGCCTCCAGATGGAACTCAATGGAAAATAGATTGGACTAATCATGATGGTGAGATTCTCTTTGAAAAGGGTTGGAAAGAGTTTGCTAAATTCTACACTTTGGACAATGGTCATTTGCTGTGGTTTGAGTATGATGGAACTTCTAACATCGAAGTACACATACTCGACATGAGTGGCCTTGAAATCGATTATCCTTCCAATGATCGAATTAGGGACGACTGCATGGTTGATATTTTGGATGAACCGCCACGAAGAGGCCGAGGCCGGCCTAGGAAAAAAGCGAAGGAAGAACAACCAAAGCAATCATGTCCTTCTAAAAGTAAAGTATCCAAAAGTGTCATCAAAACTGAAGTTGTGGAGAGAAACCTCAATGAACAAAACTTGAAGCTTCATGTCAAGAATGAAGAAGATAGTCAATCTGAAGAGACAGCAGAGTTTAAGTTTCCAATAGTTCAATGGGCCAAACCAGATATAGATGGTCTGTGTTTCATGATCTCATCATCCTTTCACTTTTTGGATTCTACTGGTTTTGTTTCATTTTTTGTTTTTTTTCTTAGTTGTTAGAGAAGCAAGGAAGTTCAAGTCAAAAAATCCTTCTTTCATAATCAAGATTAAGAAAATTCACCAGACAGGATCACCAGCAGTAAGTTGATTCATTTATCTCTTGTGGAATACTTTGTATGTCATGCAAAATTGAGACTGTTTTTGAACCATGATGATGAAATATGATATGACTGCAGAGTTTTCCAGTTAGCTTCTTCAGATTGTACTTCGAGAACACGAAGCAGATTGCAAGTCTACATGTTGGAAAGAAGCAGTGGCCTGCAAGATTCGTACATTATCCGTATAAGAAAAGTGCCCTTATCTCGAGCTGGCGCGTGTTCATTAGAGAAAACAACTTAAAAGCCGGAGATGTTTGCATCTTTGAGCTCATTAACAGAGAAGATCCAGAGCTTAAGGTTCATATTCGTCGAAGCCACGAATTAGCGAATTTCAGAAGCTCTTGAAGCAAGCAATTCAGTTAAAAATGTGTGAATCCCCTTTGTTGAACTTTCATTCTAGTTATCAATGGCAATGCTTACTTGTGTTGTAGATCAATGGTGTATTTGATTCATATTTTTCATTACACTTAATGGTTGCATTGCAGTGTTATCAGTGATTCATGCAGAAACAGCACATGTAAAATTTGAGATTGTTGGTAGTAACTATGCACATTTTTACTACTTGGTTATGGAATGGAATCACTTAGAAGAAATGAAGGACTCTTTTATGAAAAAAGAAGTTTTGAATAATCTATAAATATTGCCTAATTAATCATTATAGAGAGTAGTCATAATACTAGTGTAACTAACCATGTAAGAAAAGAACAGAATCTGTTAAAGACTACCAAAACAGATTCTAGTTCTCAAGATTCTCTCAACTGATTTTCTCTCTTGTAGCTTCTTAGCCGTGTCAGTCTATATATTACACAGCTCCCGCGATTCAATAATAGTTTGATATAATTCAGTTCATAACTCTCTCAATTTCTTGTTCTTGTCTTCTCTGCAACTTCTGCAGTTTTCCCTTCTATTGTTCTTCGAAAAATATAAGCATGAAGTTCCGCGCCTTCTCTGTAAACAAGCACAAAGATACAAATATCTCCAGCTTTCAACTTATTTTCTTGAGCGAACAAGCGCCAACCAGAGGACAAGACGACGCTTTTCTTAACTGGATAATAGATCAATGTTGCAGGCCACTGCTTCTTTCCATTGCATAGATTTAGATGCTCCTTTTCTTCCTTAAAGTGTTCTCTGAAGAAGGCGGCTGGAATGCTCTGCATCACACATTATACATATATTTCATCATCATTATTCAGAACAAAGTAACAGAATTTTGCATGACATGAAAGGTTTTAGACAGAGATTGTCGACTTACTGTTGCAGCTCTAGTTAGCTCAGTTTGCCTTATCTTGATTATGAAAGAGGGATTCTTTGACTTAAACTTCTTTGCTGCTTGAATAACTTTTACATGTGTACATAAAAAAATTGCAGAAAAGTAGTAATATTTATGCATTAGCACTAAATTTGAACACAGGTTAAGAACAATAAGCTATTTATGCATTTTAGCCACAAAGGAATAAACAGATTTATTCAGCAGAATCTACAAAAATGAAAGGATGAATTGATCATGAAATACATACTATCCATATCAACTCTGGCACTTTGAATTGTTGGCATCTTAAGACCTGTCTCTTCAGATTGATACCTTTGTTTATTACAGCCCCTTTCTACACCTCTTTTAGGTGATGATGATGATGGATTTTCAGCTGCTGCTTTTGCTTTTTTGCTCGGCCGGCCTGGGACTCTTTGTGGCGGTTCATTCACGGCCTCAATCGAGTTGTCATCATCCACTGTTTTCGGCAGTTCATTCGAGATCTCAACCGAACTGTCATCACTGTTGTGGTTCGTTGAAGGATAGTCTATCTCAAGGCCAGTCGTGTCAAGTATGTGTACTTCAATTTTAGAAGTTCCATTGTACTCGAACCACAGCATATGGCCATTATCCAAAGAGTAATATGCAGCAAACTCTTTCCAACCGTTCTTAAATAGCATCTTACCATCACACTTACTCCAATCTACTTTCCATTGAATGCCATCTGGAGTCTTCAGACACACTGGATTTGGCACACCATCACCATATTTTATACAAAACTTCTTTGGTATCTTCTGCAATAATGAAAATGAAACTATTGTTAGTAGTAAGCATAAATGCATAGTTATCAAAACTCACTGCAGAGAATTCTCTCTGAGAAATCATGTCCCTAATGAAACCAATTAGGGAAAGAATTTACTCAAAATAATATTGTAAGTAAAGAGGATATGAAGTGAAGAAAATAAAATGCTTACTAGTATTCCATGTTGAAGGGTTTTTCTGAGAACAATCTTGAAGAAACAGATCACGGTGGAAGGAGAAGCCATAGATGATTTTTTTTTTTTTTTGTTCACACTCAGAAGCTAACTTAAACTGGAGACTAGTTAGGTGGTGATGGATGTGAAGTAGCAAAGTAGTCACTGCAATCACCAAAAAGAGATATCATCAAATCTAACACTAGATCATGATAATGAAATATAACATACTAATATGATCATATTCAGCTTAAAGAACACCACTTCTTGTTTCACCTTCTCTAAGTTCAGGTCAGCTTTGTTGAAGAAAATGTTATGAATTTAAACTTAGTATTCAGCAGGATAGATTCATGTCATTATGAATTTGCCAAAAACAGTAAATAAGTTTGTTGGTGAGAAAACAAAGTAGCAACCAATAAAAACTTAGAAGTAGAAAGTAGAAACTAATATGTTCAACTTTGCAAAAAAAAAATTGTGGAAAAGGTTGGAGTATTTGAAATCAAAGAAATAATATTATCAAAAAATGGAAAAAAACCTCTTCTCAGTTCTCACATGCAGTCAACAAAGTCAGTCTTCCTAAAACCAATTGTGGTCCTCAATTTCATTTTCACTAATGAAATCTTGTCAAAAACAGTAAGGTGGTGAAAAAAGTTAGGGAATAAGTGTTTGGTTATTTTTGTGTTTAGTTATTATCATTTTTAAGTTTAATGGAATCTCATCATCATAATTACCCCAACCATATTTTCCATTGAGTGTAGACAGATACACTGGATTTGGCACACCATCACCATATTTTCTACTGAACTTGTTTGATATCTTCTGCAATAATAATAATGCAAATGAAATAAGCATAAATGGATAGTTATCAAAACTCATGTGGATAAAACTCTTAAATAATATTCTAAGTAAAGAGGATATGAAGTCAAGAAAATGCTTACAAGGTTTCCATGTTCAAGGCCTTTTCTAAGAAAAATCTTGAAGAAAGGGATCACATTGGAAGGAGAATGCTTCTTTCTTTTTGTTTTTTGTTCACAATCACACTGGAAGTTTATTTAGGTGGTGATAGTGTGTGAAGTTACCAATTTACCCTCAAACTCTTCATTAGCTATTTCATTTTGGAGTTTTAACTTTTAAATAAAAAGCACAAATTTAGTACATCAGTATTTAGAAGAGAAAACAAATTCTTATGAATTTTCTCTATTTTTTATACATTTCATTAAACTTAAATACTATTTTAATGTGTTCGGTTTAATAGTGAATGTTCATGCATGAAATTCATAGGTAAATTACAATTTTGAATCAAATCCATGCAAAATTCTTCCTCTTTTTTTTTTTCATCCCTAAACCAAACACAACCTTGTCTTGACTTTGAGAAGAACACAACATGAACAAATTTAAAACACTTAATTCCTACATACATACATATATATTACTAGTCCACACCTGAAAGCATTGGCTACAGTAGAAGTTTGATTCAACAAAAAAAGCCAATGTGATACATTCTCCAAAAGATTAACCTTGTTTAAGAATTAAGAGCCACTGATTCCTTTTAAGTTATCATAGGTTTTGCCTAGTAATGGGCTCTACAGATATGAACATCAAACATATCTTTTCCATTAATGAGCTCAAAGAAACAAACATCTCCAGGATCCAATTCACACGCTTGAGCAAAAGCATGCCAACCGGCAGAAAAAACGGCACTTCTTGATATTGGGTTGTAGATGAACTTAGCAGGCAACAACTCCTTTCCAAACCTTAACTTTACATTCTGCTGATTCTTTTTAAAATACCTTCTGTAGAAGACACCTGATAAGTTCTGCATCACATTACATTATGAATCACCATCATCAGAAACAGTGTCGTCACAAACTCACAATTTGTGAAATTATGTATATAATAGTACTCAGAAGTTTGCATGGCATATTTGTGTTTCGGTACCGATAAATGTATCAATTGAACTTACAGGCCTTGATTTACTTGGATGTCACAGACTCACAATTTGTGAAAATATGTATATAATAGTACTCAGAAGTTTGCATGGCATATTTGTGTTTCGGTACCGATAAATGTACCAATTGAACTTACAGGCCTTGATTTACTTGGATCACTGTTCTTTATCTTGACCATTAAAGAAGGATTTTCTGAGTTGAGTTCCTTAGCTTTTTCCAAGAGATGAATCCCATGAGTCACAGGTTTGGAATGTGATTCTGATTCCATACCAGAATTGTAAACTAATTAGCATGAATCTTACTTCTGGAAATTTTTGGATACAAGCTATATATAGCATTGGAGACCAACAAGAATGAGATTAGTTTATATAACAAAATGTAGTCACATTAAGGATCAAATACAAAATCATTGCATTCATAAGTTAACTGCATTTCAGCCAAAACTAACAACAGTTCATTTGAGATTGGGATTCTGCTACTATAGATGTTTCAGGGCAGGGATGAATTTGAGATTTGTAAAATATACTCCAAGTCTAACATGGGATTGTGGCTTAGAGTACACTTGTAAAATTAATTTTTAATATGATTTTTTTAATGAAGATAATACTAAATTCTATTCAATTTTTAAAGTTAATTATATCTATCAATGTTGTACTGATATGTTATTTATTTGAGCTGTAAGGATGGCTTTTCAAGAATGCACAGAGCCGCTTATATTCTTAAGAAATCAGCTCAAATGACATGTTAGAATCATTCTCGCTCACATCACTTCATTTTATTTCAGCTGAAATGATCTAATAAACCACTTTTCAGGGGAAGTCCAACAGTATTCAATTTTATGAAGGACATAAAGTTCTTTTCTCAAACAAGTTTTTTAGAAGTTCAGTTTCAGCAAAGCAGAGAGGCGTGTTTTTTTTACAGAATAACACAACTCCTAAACAATTTCCTTACCTCGGCCTAGTCGGCGACAAATTTGAACATCAAGCACTGGATCTTTTCTATTGATGAGCTTAAACAGACAAACATCTCCGACTTGTAATTTACTAGCTTTAGCAAAACCGGTCCAACCAGCGGAGATATAAGCATTACATGATGATGGCCTATAGACAAACTTTGCAGGGAACACCTCCTTTCGAAACCTTATCTCCACATCCTGTGGATTATTTTCAAAATACTTTCGGAAGAATTTAGTTGAAAAGTACTGCAGCACATCATATTTATGTCATCATCGTTAGAAATAAGGCACAAATTTTGAAAGAATACTAATAGCAAGCCAAAGTTGGTGTGTCACTTGTAATTTCCAACAAAGGCATATGTATCAACTTATACTCACAGTCGGTCCTCTCGACTGAGTCCATTGTGTTATCTTGATGAAGAAAGAAGGATTTTCCCACTCAAACTTCTTAGCTTCTTTCAGAGATTCAGGTCTTGCAAGGCAGGGCCTAACAGAAGATTTAGAACCTTCTACCACTATAATGCATGAAAAAAGCAGTTGTAAGTTGTAACTACAAAAGCAACACAAGGAGATGACACAAAATGAAAGTTGTGTGTCATTTTCTAACTGTGTACCTTTAAAAGGAGATGACATTGGTGCTTTCTGTTTCTTCCTCGGTCGGCTCCGGACTCCTGGCAGTGGTTCATTCAATCTTTTCCTCTTGGGACTGCTATCCACATCTATAGTTGTTATGCCACTTCTCAATTGTTTACTTGTAGAAGGAGATGATGGAATTGGTTCTTTGAGACTTTTCCGTGGCCGGCCCCTGCGTCGTGGCAGCTGCTCTTTGATCTGATCGTGGGCAGGAACCGCAATCGTAGGATAGTCTATTTCGAGGCCACTCATGTCAAGTATGTGTACTTGAATGTGAGAAGTTCCCTTGTACTCAAAGCACAGCAAATGGCCATTATCAAGAGAGTAATATGCAGCAAACTCTTTCCAACCCTTTTCAAACAGAATTCCACCATCATGATTAGTCCAATCTACTTTCCATTCAGTGCCATCTGGAGGCTTAAGATACAATGGATTTGGTAGGCCAGAGCCATATTTGTTAGTGAACTTGTTTGGTAACTTCTGCAATGTTATGAACCTGATGATGTTAGTAACCATAATAATAAGGTGGAACTCATAACTTCATTAAGTTGTCACTCTAAGCCGTTAGATTACAGTTTAGTTAAATATATCAAATCATATGAAGTATTTTAACAAACAACTTCACATGAAGGTGTGAAGTTGGCTGAAGTGAACTGCATGTGATTATTCACCTAATAATAATAATAATAATAATAATAATAATAAGGTCGCTACTTACATAAAAATGATCATGAATGTGGTAATTTTCCTAATCACTGCAAAATGGCGTGTGACATTTCTTAATCCTAATTAGTGAAGGCGATGAACAGTAATACTATTAGTTTTTACTACAAACACTTCAGCTAAGGAGGTTACTATTACTATATTTTCATCTAAGAAATCATGCATGCATGTGTGTTGTTCTGTAACAAAACAGGAAAAATCAAACATAGAGGAAGAAAGTGACAAACTTTTTGTGAATTAAACAATATTTGAAGAGATGAACAGGGAAAAAAGAAAAAAAAAAAAAAAAAGGAAAAGAAGAAGAAGAGGAGAAAAAAATGCTTACAAGGTTTCCATCTTGAAGAGTTTTTCTGAGAATAATCTTGAAGAAACGGATGACGAGGTTGGAAGGAGAATGCTTGTTGTTTTGTTGGAAGCAAGAGGAAGCCATAACCATGGATGTTACCGTTGTTGAGATTCAAGGTCACAGTCTCTCTCACTTTCACTTGGCTTAAATAAATAACTTCATTATGGGAATAACAATTAAATTAGGAAGATAAGTTAATTAAGAAGAAGTACTTAAAAAAAAAAAATTGTACTCAAAATTAAGAAGAGTACTATATATGCATAATTTTTTTTAATGATTTAGCCAACTAGCAGAATTTTATTAGCTGATATGAAATGTCATTAGACAAAGTGACTTGACAAAAACAAATTGATTAATTAGGAAGATTCAATTTAATCATGGTGATTGTTTAATTAGAGAGTTTGCTCTTCATATATTATTGGATGATAAGTTTAATTTGTACACTTTTAATAAATAAAATAATCATATATGATATATTTAACAATTATTTGGATGAAAATAAGTTTTTAATGCATGTAGTACTTATAATATATACTTTAAGATTACATAAATATTTATCAAATTTTAAAGTTTTATAAAAACAAAAATATGCAAAAAGTTAATTATCTAAATTTTAATTCTAACATAATATTCTAGATTTAAATATATATATAACTTTTTGAAAAATATAAATAACTAATAATTTTATAAGATTTAATTATTTTTCTGAATTTCGCAACGATCCAGTGGGTTGAGCTTGGTGATGATGAGCTTTTCCTTTTACTCTTTTAGTTATGTTTTTGGTAGAGAACTCTTTTAGTTTTTAATAGATAACTAGAATCTTTTTGGGCCTAGGCTCTCACCAAAAAAAACTAGAAACCCTAATTCTCGTCTTACAGTCCTCACTCACTCACTCAGTCTCTGTCACACACTCACCAACTCACGTCCTCACCCACCACTCAGTAACCTCACCTACTCGACGCCGGTCACCTACGTCGCGCTGTCGCCGTGTCCTTCAGCCTGCGTTGCGCCGTTTAACGCACCTCATCCTCCACCTGCGTCGCGCCGTGCCTTCTGCCGCCACCGTTTACCGTTCACTGCTTCCCGCCGGTTCGTCTCTTTTCCCTCATTTCCTTCTATTCTGTTTTCCGGCGTTATTGAAACCTTGCATGTTTTATTTCTGTTTAGGTTTATCAATTTTGTTTGTTGCTATATCAATTTTGCTTTTGTTTTATCAATTTCTGGTTAGGGTTTATGTTATTGTTATGTCAATTTCTGGATATGAATTGTATGTTGCTATATTAAATTTTGAAATTAATGTCGTTGTTGTGGCTAATCTTGATTGTTTAAGGTTTATTAATGATTTAGCTCTTTTATTATCTAGTTATTTATGTGTATCCCGTTCTGAAATCTATGAGAAAGCTTCCAAGGATGATCAAAAAGATAACTTTCGTTCTTCCGAGTTGTCCATGCGGAAAATACATGGAGACCTGAACTGAGGAGGCCTACTAATGTTCATATGAATTATATTTATTGTTCTTAAATTTATTAAAAAGTTCCATAATTTTTTATTAACTCATATGTTAATTGATATGTTATCTATTATGTGTTTCAGCTTTTCTTGAAGAATTTTCCAAGTGCATTTCATTTCTATCCAACATGAGGTATTTATTTCTTACTATTTCTGTATTTATTTATTTATTTTTGAATATTATCTTCCCTGTTGAACACTAACATTTCTGTTGTCTTTTCCCTACTTTCTCTTTGAAGCCGGCCCATGGAGGAAGAAGTAAGTTCTCTCATTCTTTAAGCAACTATGTTGCATCAAGTTTCTTTTATGTCCTAGTTTATACGTTATTGTAATTTTTGTTTTAAATGTTCAGGTTTTAGTGTTTTAGATTTTTAGCAAACATTATTCAAATTTCGGAGTTTGAAATATAATAGGTTTCTTTGCATTCTATGATCAAGTGAATTTATGGTCAAATGGAAGCAACATAACCTTTCTTTCTTGAATTTTAGTTTTAAGATTCATCTCTGCTTCAATATCTAACCAAACTTGTGTACTTTATTTTTAGACTAGTAAGACTGAGGAAGAGGAGTTCAACACTGGCCCACTGTCTGTACTCATGATGAGTGTTAAGAACAACACCCAGGTGTGTTTGCTCTTCAATTATACATACAGTACTATTAACTATTGTTCTGAGGCTTAGATTTCTGATATGCTATTGCTCCCTGGTAGGTACTTATTAATTGCCGAAACAACAAAAAGCTTCTAGGTCGTGTTAGGGCTTTTGATAGACACTGCAATATGGTTCTTGAAAATGTGAGGGAGATGTGGACTGAGGTATGATTTATTTATTTGCATTTAAATTCCTTATGTTCATCACATGAGCCTGCTAATAGTTTTTATTACAAACAGGTGCCAAAGACTGGTAAAGGTAAGAAGAAGGCTCAGCCAGTCAACAAGGATAGATTCATCAGCAAAATGTTCCTCCGTGGAGATTCTGTCATCATTGTTCTTAGGAACCCTAAATAGGCTATGATGAGTATCCGTCTTGCATTTCCCGATAACATTTTCATAGACTATGCTGCCCTTGATATCTTTAGATGTTTGCGGATCATTTATATTATCGTTTTGATTTGATGAGTAGCCTGAGAACGATCCAAAACTATGAATCGAATTTGACATGTACAACTAATAGCTGTATTGAATAGCTTTTAACATTAGATATTTGAAGTTCGTATATAGCTCTACTCTGATTATGTTTACCTCTTGTCTTTCACTCTTTTGAATGGATGACTTTAGTATATAAGCTTTTCAATCTCAACAATAGACAAGTTTTGACTCAATAAAATGATCAAAGGATACAATGTTGTGAAAGGAATATGATGCATATAATGAATATCAAAAACATGGAATGGCCTGTGTCTAGTTTCAATCCTAAAATCTTGGCTAATATTGAAAAAAAAATGTAAGAAAATCTTGGCTAATAGAATGTAAGACATATTTCTCCTTTTAATTAAATAATCTTACGTACAATCTAAACTTATCTAGTTTTAATTATGATACTAAAAAGTTAACCATGACTCGTGATTGTTAGCATGACAAGATGAGTTGATTGGCTGCAGGGGGGGCATTCAGAGATAGATGAAAAGAAAGAGTGGCATCCATCCCTGATTGCTACTTCTTTTTCCGTGTTTATGAAGGAAGGAAAAATATATATCAATATCAATATCATTATCATGTTCAAAATTTCTTGAGAGTGACAATGATATAGTAAAGACTTTGACAAAATTGGTATGACTTTGACAAAATTGGTATGATTTTTCTTCCACGCGTATTTGTTAATTAATTACATGCATGACTCTTGGTCTTGGATTCTTGGAACGTAAATGTTGGGTTCAATTATTCTATTATGCTTCTTCCAAGAAAGTAAGCATGAATTGATGACTTGTTCATCATCAGTATGTATATATACAATGTGATTTTGTGAGTGGATAGTAAAAGCGACTATCATCAAATCAAATATTATGTATTATATTCCACTGATGAAAATGAGAATTAGATACCAAAATTTTGCTGCATGTGCAGTAGTACTTGTACTGGCAGAGTTATGCATTTGGGCAAATTCAACTACTGTCCTCCACAATCCTCCATGCCTTGAAACAGAGAGGCAAGCTCTTGTCAAGTTCAAAGCATCCCTGAATGACTCATCAAACATGCTTTCCTCCTGGCATGGCCATGACTGCTGCCGATGGAAAGGGATCGGCTGCGACAATGTTACAGGCCACGTTGTCATGCTTGATCTCACCACTCCTTATAAGAAATGTTGGAGATCCTTTTCAAAAATTGAAGGGCTACTCTCCTACATGCGGGAAGAATATGCGTCGTTTATGAGCGATGAGGATGAGTGACCGTTTATACGATCAATATTTCAAAGCTCTAAATGTTGATTCATCGCTGCTGGAACTGAAATATTTGACTCATTTAGACTTGAGTGGAAATTATTTCCATTCAAGTTCCATACCCATGTTCATTGGCTCTATGCAAAGCTTGAGATATTTATCTCTCTCTGATGCCGGTTTCCACGGGAGAATACCCAGCAATCTTGGAAATCTCACCAACCTCAACTTTCTTGACCTGAGTGGGAATGAATTTTCACCAGACAGCAACATCAATTGGATTTCTCAACTGCCATTGCTGGAACACCTTGATATGAGAGCTCTTTACTTTTTGTTTCAGGTATTTGTCCTAACTTATTTCTTAATACTTGGATGCTTAATAATTAATTGGTGGACTTGACAAAGTTGCTTCTTGTTCCTCCCTCAGGTTAATAATCTGCCCATCATCAGTGCTCCTAAACTTCAATTCCTAAATCTTGCTGACAATGAACTTCCAGTGTCGATTTTGGATTTACAAAACATGACATCTCTTGTGCATCTTGATCTTCAATGGAACGATCTTGATTCAATTCCATCTTGGTTTGGTAATTTCCAGAAACTTGAGTATCTTGATCTTTCAAGTTGTTGGCTTGATAGCTCGATTCCAAATACTTTCCAAAATGCAACTTCCATTGAATTATTGAACCTTTCTGAGAACAATTTTGACTCTCTTCCATCTTGGTTTCACAAGTTTGAGAAACTTAAGCATCTTTTTCTTCCATGTAATAACTTCCAGGGTCCAATTCCTAATGCTTTACAAAATATGACCAGCATTGAAACCCTTGACATTTCTCACAACTCTTTCACTTCAGTTCCATCCTGGTTTGTTGAGTTAAAGAAACTTGTCTACCTTGATCTCTCAAGTAACAATTTAACATCCATGGAATGTTCTATTTCATCCATTTTGGAAAATATGTGTCACCTAAAAGTGTTATATTTATCAGGAAACATGCTTAACAAAGAATCCATTGGATACAGTGATTTGTCTACTTGTAATAGACATGATTTGGAGAATCTTGATTTGAGTGAAAATGGATTTAATGATCATTTACCATCTTGGTTAGGACAATTTGAAAATCTAGGCAACCTTTATCTCCAAGACAATTTTTTCTATGGCCCTATTCCCTCTTCTTTTAAAAAATTATTGAAATTGAAAAAATTATATCTACAAAACAACAGGTTAGAGGGAGACGTTCCTAATTTGTTGGAACAATTTGTAAATTTACAGGTTATCAATCTTTCAAATAATTCTTTTAATGGAACCATTTCTCAAAATCTTGGACAACTTGTAAATTTACAAATTCTTGATCTCTCCAATAATTATTTGAAAGGAACCATTCCTCAAAATCTTGGGCAACTTGTAAAATTACAACATCTTGATCTCTCAAATAATTATTTAAAGGGAACAATTCCTCAAAATCTTGGACAACTTGTAAATTTACAAGTTCTTGATCTCTCAAATAATCATTTGATGGGAACCATTCCTAGTAGTGTTAATCAACTTGTCAATCTAATTAGCCTTGATTTTTCAAATAATTTTTTAAATGGCTCCATTCCTACGAGTTTTGATCAACTTTCAAATCTAAATACCCTTAGTTTTTCAAATAATTATTTAGAAGGG
>JASCZI010211960.1:16763-38042 GCA_036250425.1 Stylosanthes scabra
ATAGTCTTGATCTTTCAAGTAATAAACTACATGGGAAAATTTGTATTAAGTTTCAAAAACTTGTGGATCTATCATTTGTGGATCTATCTTCAAACAATTTGAATGGAAGCATTACATTGGAAGAAAGTTGGCCTTTGATTATCTCAGGAATATGGCATTTCAATCTGTCCCATAATCAGATAGGTGGCTCACTTCCTGAAAACATTGGTTATATAATGCCCAATTTAAGGAACTTGCTTCTTGGAAATAACCACATAAATGGCTCAATTCCCAAATCATTGTGCCAAGTTAATCAGCTGAGTATCATGGACCTTTCAAAGAACAGGCTATCCAGTAAAATCCCGGATTGTTGGAAAGATAACAAAGCATGGGAAGAAATAAATTTGTCATCCAACAAAATGTCAGGGGCTTTTCCAAGCTCATTTGGAAATCTTTCCTCTTTGGCATGGTTGCATTTGAACAATAACAGCCTCCATGGAGACTTTCTAGCGACTGTGAGAAATTTGAAGCAATTGTTGATCATGGATCTGGGAGAGAATCAACTTTCTGGCACCATCCCATCATGGAGTGCAACCACATTTTCTTCGCTACAAATCCTAAGGTTGCGGCACAACATGCTGAGTGGTAGCATTCCTTCACAGATATGTGAACTATCTTCACTTAAAATCTTGGACCTTTCTCGCAACAATTTGAATGGTTCAATACCTTGGTGCATAAGCAATCTTCGAGGAATGACTCTTGTGGCTCCCAATTTGTCATTTACTTCACTTGTTGATATTGAGAGTCCCACTTCATCTCCTTCTTCATTTACTGTCAATTTTTCTGCTCCACCACCAAAAGATTGGCAAACTGAGGATGTCATAGAAGTCGTGAAAGGAAGAGAACTTGACTATATCAGAATCTTGAAGCTTGTAGTCATCATGGACTTGTCAGAGAACAATTTGGTTGGCTCCATTCCAAAAGGAATAACATTGCTCAATGGATTGCATAGCTTGAATCTATCAAACAATCATTTGATAGGAGAAATCCCTAACATGATTGGGGATATGAAATCACTTGAATCCTTTGATGTTTCAAGTAACCAAATCTCAGGCTTAATTCCAAGCAGCATGTCAGCCTTAACATCTCTGAGTCACTTAAATTTGTCACTCAATAACTTCTCTGGACCAATTCCCACAGATAATCAGTTCTTAACTTATGATCCATCAAGTTATGCTGACAACCCATATCTCTGTGGATCACCTCTACCCAACAAATGTGGTCATTCAAATCAAGTTCATGGAAGCAGTGAATCTGAAGATGAAGACAGCAAAAAAGATAAGTTGGAAAAGTGGTTGTTCTACTTTGTCATTGCAGCTGGCTTTGCAACTGGGTTCTGGGGTGTTATTGGGACTTTGTGGTTCAAGAAAACTTGGAGGCATGCTTACTTCAGAAGGGCAGAAGATCTAGCTGACACGATCTATGTCACAACTGCAATAAGAATGGCAAAATTGAAGAAGTGGATGATGATGATGAGAAACCGTGTTCATGTTTGATCATGTGTGTGTTTTTATTTTCATTTCAAAGAATCTAAAGCGGTAATAAAGAAAAGTGAAAGATGTTTGATGTATGTATGTATGTATGAATTTGTAATAAAGATTGTGCTTTGATGTTTTATCTCCTGAAGAAGCAGCCTCTGCTTAAAACAGAACAACATAGTAGAAGTTAGATAACTTAGATTACAAGAGATATTGTCCATAGTAGAAGTTTGATTTTTCAAGAAAAGTGCTACATATTTACAATATTACTTGGTTTCAGAGTTCCTTAAGTTCTAATGGATTGCATAATCATTGGCTCTATAAATATGAGCATTAAGCACTGGGTTTTCTCCATTAATGAGCTCAAAGACACAAACATCTCCAAATTTTAAATCATTGTCAATTCTAAAAGGCCGCCAACCGGTAGAGATATAGGCGGCCGGCACCACAGGATAATAGAGCAACTTTGCAGGCCACAACTTGCCTCGATACCGTATCTCTATAGCCTGCTCCTTGTTGTCAAAATACTTTCTGTAGAAGGAAGCTTTAAAATTCTGCATAATAATATGATATATAACATTATGTCACAATAGTTAATGGAAGTTTGCATGATAAATGTATAAGTTTAGCTTAAACTTACAGCCCTTGATCTCTCTAGAGTATTTTTCACCAGCTTGATTATGAAAGATGGATATTCTGAGTTGAACTTCCGAGCTTCTTCCAGGCATCGAAAACCACAGGTCCCAGGCACAAAAGCTGGCTCCAATACCATAAACGAATTCGAAACAAGATTAGAAAGAATCTTACTTGTGGAATAAGGCAGATACAACAGATGCATCAGATTACATAAAATCAGTTGTAGATCTATTTAAACTTCATAAGAGACTGATTAAGAACAAGAATCTCTATGCATTTAGCCACAAAAAGATCATTAAAGACATACCATCCAAACGATGACCAACAGATGGAATTATTGGCATCTCAACATCTCTAGTTTCTGTGGCAATTCTCAATTGCTTACTTGTAGAAGGCAATGATAATGATAATGGTTTTTTCAATCTTTTCCTCTGTAGGCCCTGAAATTGTGGTGGTGGATCTTTCAAAGTCTCAACCGAATCATCATCGATCCGGTTATTGAAAGGATAGTGTATTTCAAGGCCACTCATGTCAAATATGTGTACCTCAAAACAAGAAGTTCCATTGTACTCAAACCTCAACAAGTGGCCATGATGCAGGGAGTAATACACAGCAAACTCTTTCCAACCCTTTTCAAATAAAATGTCACCATCATGCTGAGTCCAATGTACTTTCCATTGAGTTCCATCTGGAGGCTTCAGATACACTGGATTTTTCACATCACCACCATATTTGCTAGTGAACTTGTTTGGTATCTTCTGCATTGCAAATGAACCTGAAGTTAGTGATCATCATAATCAAAACTCATGATCATAATAATCACACTATGAACTAAAACTACTAATCAGTCACAAACATTAGTGTACAAAACTATGTATTGCACTTCAGCACTTGTGCTATTCACTTTAGTTTCTTCACAATCAGTAAAATTCATCTTCCATGTGTTTCATATGACTCAAATAATTCCTAATCCTGATCAAGACCAAGCATTTTGATCCAAGCAGTGCTTCTTCATAAAAAAAAAAAAATAGAAAAAGCATGCATGCATATATGTGGTTCAGTAACAGCATTTCTTCAGAGAAAAAAAGACAGTGATGCAGATTTTGCATACATACACTAACTAAAACTGAAGATAGAGTGAGAAGAGGAGGTGAATGAAAGAAGCAGCTTACAAGATTTCCATGTTGAAGGTTTTGTCTGAGAATAATCTTAAAGAAACGGATCAAAGTTGGAAGAGGAGAATGCTTGTTTGGTTGGTAGCTACATGAAGCCATGGATATCAATTATTGACACTCAAAAGTCACAGTTATTGTCTCTGCTACACTTTCTAAGTGGACATTTAGAAACTATTGAAGCAAGGAATGGGTTAAAACATAAAATAAAGCTATTTACACACAAATTTCTACACACTTAATTAGTTTACAATTATTCATTAGATTAATTATTAGACTATGACCACTTCTACTTATTCTCTGCTTTCTCTAGCTTTGCACTTAACACGTGTAACAAACAGATTCTTATTTGGATATAGAAATATAATACTACTTTAAAAACAGAAGGTGCACGCTACAGTAAAGATGTCCAAACCTGTCTTCACCTGATGATGTCACATGTTGGGGTTATTTACAAGACATTTGTCTTCTGAAATATATTTTACACCTTTATGCATGCTATTCTCATCTTCCGTTGAACATTTAATTCAGTATATCATTTTTTTGCAGCTCTCAGTATACAACAAACATGCACATTAAACATCCATTCAATTGTAACAAAGGAGAATAGAATTCAAGAACTCATTAAAGTTACCAGCAGATTACAAGAACATAAGAATGTGTTATAAGCAAATTATTAACATACATATACTACATGAATCAGTGAATCACAACTGAAATGAAAACTTCCCATGAGAATATGCATATTTCTCATGGGGTGTTTGATTGGGAGTTAAAGAAATGAGTTACATTTTCATGGACTAGATTCATAAATGCAACAATTTTAACAAGGTGATAAAACATGAAACAAGATTAAAGCTCTTAAACCTATGGAAACATCATTGGACTGGGTAGGAATTTGATTTTACAAAAGAGAAACAAACATTTTCACAAAACTACTTAGTTAAAGAGCTCCTGAAGCTCTTCTAAAGGATTGACAAACGACCGCCTCGATAAATATGAACATCGAGCACTTGATCTTGTTCATTTATGAGCTCAAAGATACAAACATCTCCGGCTTTTAAATTACTGGCGACAAAAAAAGCACGCCAACCAGCAGAGATACAAGCAGAACGAAATGATGGATAATAGACCAACTTCGCCGGCAGCAACTTGCTTCCCATCCTTATGTTTATATTCACCTTCTTCTTCTTCCCAAAATACTTTGTGAAGAAGGGAACTGGTATGGTCTGGATCACAAATATTTTCATCATCATCATCTGAACAGAATCACAATTTGTGGATGTATAACAGACAAATGTATATACTTACAGCAGCTTTTGTCAATATACTATAATGTGTTATTTTGATCATGAAAGAGGGATTTTCTGACTTGAAATTCTGAGCTGCTTTTAGAGATTGAAACCCCCCGGACCGAGACTTGAAAGCTGGCAACAATTTAATACAGAATATATACATTATAAGAAAGAAAGTTGTTATACCTGTCTAAGAAGTACATAATAACAGAAAAGCATTACTTAACAACATTTCAGTCATAACTGACTATAATTTGCCAGAAATTATGCCTCTGGTGTTATAGATGTTGCATACTAGGGAGTGAGATTTATGATCTTATTTCATTTCAGCTTAAACTTTTAAATTGGAAAAAAAAAAAAAAAAGACACAACTGAAAAACTCTTCATAAAACTATCAGTTTTAAGAGCTCTTGAAGTTATAGAGGATTGCCTAACCTTGAGCTCTATAAATATGAGTTTCAAACACCGGATCATCTCTATCGACAAGCTCAAACACAATTACATCCCCAGGTTGTAAGTTACTTGCTTGAGCAAAACGGGGCCAACCGGTAGAGATAAGGGGCATAGAACCATCTCGATAGTAGTACAACTTCGCTGGAAACAACTTCCCCTCAAACCTTATCTTTACTTTCCGCTGCTCATTTTTAAAATATTTTGTGAAGAAGGAAGCTGGCAAAGTCTGCTCCATAGCATATTTTCATGAGTATTGTCAGAATAGAATCACAACTTGTGAAATAACAAAGTGTAAAGAACATAAACTCACAGCAGTTGTACGTTTAGGTTGCCTTATCTTGACAATGAAAAAGGGATTTTCTGAGCTGAACTTCTGAGCTTCTTTCAGAGCCTTAAACCCCCTGGATCCAGGATAAAAATCTGAAACCAATATCATAAAATAAAAATACAAAACGGTCAGAACGAATCTTAATCATGGAATGAGTCAGATACAAGCAATATATACTGGCTTTGGAACAGCTTAGAACATATTTGATCTCTATTTCCCATAATTAAACAAACAAAATAAAAGAATGATCCAATCATTAAAAAAAAAAACATACCAAAGAAATCTTGTTTGCGAGATGAAAATACTGGTATTTCAAGGTTAGTCTCCTCAGATTGACTACTTCTTTTAACATCTCTAGTTTTTGAGGCACTTCTCAATTGTCTTTTTGTACAAGGAGACAATAATGGTGCTTTCGACCGTTTCCTCTGTCGTGGTGGAGGCTTATTCAAAATCTCAACAAAATCATCATCAGTCTGATCATTGAGAGGATAGTCTATTTCAAGGCCGCTCGTGTCAAATATGTGTACCTCAAAAAGAGAAGTTTCTTTAAACTCAAACCACAACAAGTTTCCATCATGCAGAGAGTAATATGCAGCAAATTCTTTCCAACCATTTTCAAACAAAATCTCACCATCATCATGCTTAGTCCAATCTATTTTCCATTGAGTGCCGTCTGGAGGCTTCAGATACACTGGATTCGGCACATCACTACCATGTTTCCTACTGAACTTCGTTGGTATCTTCTGCAACGCCAATGAAAACTGTTATTATGATAACACAAAGTGATGATTATTTATAAGTTACAATTTGGGGAAATCACATTCTACAAGTGAGATAAAATCCCACTCTAATTGTGTCAATCAACCTTGTAAGAAGTTTTCCCTCTTTTCCTATCAGAAGCTTTGCTGATTCAGTTACTGCTCTAACTAACTAACTAACTAACTAGCCAATGAAACTATTGTTAAAAAGCATAGTAACAATCAGAAATCAAAAGCATGAATGTTGAGAAGCATGCTATGCTGCTGAGGAACCCTGCATGTTTGTGGTTCTGTTAAGAGAAGGTGAAAGATAAGAGGTAGAGGTGAAGAAAACGCTCACAAGAGTTCCAGCTTGGAGACTTTTACTGAGAACAATCTTAAAGAAACGGATCACAGTGGAAGGAGACTGGTTCTTTGGTTG
The DNA here is from genome assembly GCA_036250425.1 of Stylosanthes scabra. Taxonomy (NCBI): domain Eukaryota; kingdom Viridiplantae; phylum Streptophyta; class Magnoliopsida; order Fabales; family Fabaceae; genus Stylosanthes; species Stylosanthes scabra. The sequence goes on from JASCZI010211960.1 coordinate 23,344, forward strand.
AAAGCTAGAGGAAGGAGCCATGGAAGTTTCTTCTTGATCTTGATGACACACTCACTCATGGAGTCACAGTCACTGTCTCTCAGTTAAGAAGACAACATATGAAAAATGGCAAAAAAGATGAAAATGTTTATTTCCTAAGGGTAAAACCGTAATTTAAGATAACTGTAAGGATGTTATGCAATGCACCTTTTTCTCCCTTCAATAATTTGTGGCATTCAACATATTAAAAGAATCTTTAGCAGAAAGAGTTTAGAAACTGGCATGTTAACCTTTGGGCCTCAATAATCAAAGCCACTCTATGACTTCAGTGCCCAATGAAGTCCTTTTCTTAAATATTATACACTAAATTTGCCTAAGCAGCATTTTCATTATTTCATTAATTTTTTGCAGTGTTTCTCAAGCTTAAGATGGCACCAAATGGAATTGGACTATGCATGATGGTGAGATTCGGTTTGAAAAATGTTGGAGAGTTTAATTTTCTGCATATTACTCTCTGGCTCATGGGCATTTGAGGTCTAAGTTGAATTTGCTAAATTAGTTAAGTGCTGCAAATACTAAAACATACATATAAATATGTAATACATGTTCAGTTTTTGTAACTGAATAACTGCTTGATTTTACAAAAAGAGGAGTGACACATGCTAACATAAACTAGAAAGAGGAGTGATACATACAACAAACATGCACATTAAACATCCATTCAATAAAAACAAAGGAGAATAAAATTCAAGAACTCATTGAAGGAACCAGCAGATTACAAGAACATAAGAATGTGTTATAAGCAAATTATTTAAGAACAAAAATTAGTAACATACATATACTACATGAGTCACTACTAAAATAAAATCTTCCCATGGAAATATGCATATTTGTAAAGAAATGAGTTACATTTTCATGGACTGGATTCATAATATGCAACAATTACTTAGTTAAAGAGCTCCTGAAGTTCTTCACCGGCTCGATAAACATGAACATCGAGCACTTGATCTTTTTCATTTGCAAGCTCAAAGATACAGACATCTCCAACTTTTAAATTACTGGCAACAACAAAAGCGTGCCAACCGGCGGAGATATAAGCAGCACTAAATGATGGATAATAGAGCAACTTCACCGGCAGCAACTTGCTTCCCATCCTTATGTTTATATTCGACTTCTTCTTCGCAAAATACTTTGTGAAGAAGGCAACTGGTATGACCTGGATCAGAAATATTTTCATCATCATCTGAACAGAATCACAGTTTGTGGGAAGTATAACAATATAGCAACCGTATAAGTTGACAAACAGACAAACGTATATACGTACAGCATGTTTTTTCAATACACTAGGATTTGATATCTTGATCATGAAAGAGGGATTTTCAGACTTGAAATTCTGAATTGCTCTCAGAGACTGAAACCCGCCGGACCGAGACTTGAAAGCTGGCTCCAATTTAATAAAGAATATACACATTATAAGAAAGAAAGTCCTTATATCTGTCTAACAAATACATAATAACAGCAAAACATTACTTATCTGAAAAATTCTTCATAAAACTATAAGTTTTAAGAGCTCTTGAAGTTCTAGAGGATTGCCTAACCTTGGGCTCTATAAAGATGAGCTTCAAGAACTGGATCATCTTTATCGACGAGCTCAAACAGAATAACATCCCCAGGTTGTAATTTACTTGCTCGAGCAAAACGGGACCAACCGGCAGTCATACGGGCATTAGAGCTATGTCGAGAGTAGTACAACTTTGCAGGAAATAACTTCCCTTCAAACATTATCTTTACTTTCTGCTGCCCATTTTTTAAATATTTTGTGATAAAGGAAGCTGGAAAATTCTGCTCCATAGCATATTTTCATCACTATCATCAGAACAGAATCACAACTTGTGAAATAACAAAATGTAAGAACATAAACTTACAGCATTTGTACGTATAGTTTGCCTTATCTTGACAACGAAAAAGGGATTTCCTGAGCTGAACTTCTGAGCTTCTTTCAGAGCCTTAAACCCCCTGGTTCCAGGATAGAATTCTGAAACCAATATCATCAAACAAAATGGTTAGAACGAATCTTAATCACGGAATGAGTCAGATACAAGCTATATATACTGGTTTTGGAACAGCTTAGAACATATTTGATCTCTATTTCCCAAAATTAAACAAACAAAATATAAGAATGATCCAATCATTAAAAAAACATACCAAAGAAATCTTGTTGGGGAGATGAAAGTACCGGAATTTCAAGGTTAGTCTCCTCAGATTGACTACCTCTTTCAACATCTCTAGTTTTTGTGGCACTTCTCAATTTCCTAGTTGTACAAGGAGACAATAATGGTGCTTTCGACCGTTTCCTCGGTCGTGGCGGGGGCTTATTCAAAACCTCAACAAAATCATCATTAGTATGATCATTGAGAGGATAATCTATTTCAAGGCCACTCGTGTCAAATATGTGTACCTCAAGAAGAGAAGTTTCTTTAAATTCAAACCACAACAAGTGCCCACCATGTAGAGAGTAATATGCAGCAAACTCCTTCCAACCATTTTCAAACAAAACCTCACCATCATGATTAGTCCAATCTATTTTCCATTGTGTGCCGTCCGGAGGCTTGAGATACACTGGATTCGGCACATCACCACCATATTTCCTACTGAACTTTCTTGGTATCTTCTGCAATGCCAATGAAAACTCAACATCACAACACAAATTGATGATTATTTATAAGTTACAATTTGGGGAAATCACATTCTACAAGTGAGATAAAATCCCACTCTATTTGTGTCAATCAACCTTGTAAGAAGTTTTCCCTCTTTTCCTATCAGAAGCTTTGCTGATTCAGTTACTGCTCTAACTAACTAACTAACTAACTAGCCAATGAAACTATTGTTAAAAAGCATAGTAACAATCAGAAATCAAAAGCATGAATGTTGAGGAGCATGCTATGCTGCTGAGGAACCCTGCTGCATGATTATAGAGAAGGTGAAAGATAAGAGGTAGAGATGAAGAGCTTACAAGAGTTCCAGCTTGGAGACTTTTACTGAGAACAATCTTAAAGAAACAGATCACAGTGGAAGGAGACTGGTTCATTGGTTGGAAGCTAGAGGAAGAAGCCATGGGAGGTTCTTCTTGATGACACACTCACTCATAGTCACTGTGTCACTCAGGTAAGAAGACAACATATGAAAAATGCCAAAGAAGATGAAAATGTTTATTTCCTAATGTTAAAATTGTAATTTAAGTAACTTGTAAGGATGATATGCAATGCACTCTTTTCTCCCTTCAATAATTGGTGGCATTGAACCTCCTCACCTATTAAAAGAATCTTTAGCAGAAGGAGTTATAAATTGTTTCAATAAAATTTCTTGTGAAATATTCAAATTTCAAGGAATACATTATTATTTTAATACAGTAATAACCACTTAATCTTTAGAAACAGGCATGTTAACCTTTGGAGCTTAAAAATCAAAGTAGGGACCATCAAAGTACTCTATTCTATTCCACTTACATGTCACTACTACTATGACAGTGCCCAATGATGTTCTTTTCTTCAATATTATACCCTACTTGCCTAAGCAGCATCTTCATTTTTTTCATTAGTTTTGTGTTTAACTATGCATGTGAACATTTAATTCAGTATAACATTTTTTTCAGTTCTCAGTATACAACAAACATGCTCATTAAATATCCATTCAATGATAACAAAGGAGAATAAAATTCAAGAACTCATTAAAGGAAACCACCAGATTGCAAGAACATAAGAATGTGTTATAAGCAAATTATTTAAGAACAAAAGTTACTAACATGCATATACTACATGAGTCACTAATGCAACAATTTTAAGAAGGTGATAAAACATGAAACAACATTAAAACTCCTAACCCTATGAAACATCATTAGACATGGTAGGAGATTGATTCTACAAAAGAGAAACAAACATTTTCACAAAACTACTTAGTTAAAGAGCTCCTGAAGTTCTTCTAAAGGATTGACAAATGGCCCGCTCGATAAATATGAACATCGAGCACTTGATCTTGTTCATTTTCAAGCTCAAAGATACAAACATCTCCAGCTTTTAAATTACTTGCAACAGCAAAAGCTTGCCAACCGGCGGAGATATAAGCAGCACGAAATGATGGATAATAGAGCAACCTCACTGGCATCAACTTGCTTCCCATCCTTATGTTTATATTCACCTTCTTCTTCTTTGCAAAATACTTTGTGAAGAAGGGAATTGGTATGGCCTGGATCACAAATATTTTCATCATTAACATCATCATCTGAACAGAATCAAAATTTGTGGAAAGTATAACAGACAAATGTATATACTTACAGCAGCTTTTTTCAATATACTTGGATGTGTTATTTGAATCATGAAAGAGGGATTTTCTGACTTGAAATTCTGAGCTGCTTTCAGAGACTGAAACCCGCCGGGAGACTTGAAAGCTGGCTCCAATATATATATTATAAGAAAGAAAGTTGTTATATCTGTCTAAGAAGTACATGAAAACAGAAAAACATTACTTAACTACATTTCAGCCATAACTGATTATAATTTGCCAGAGAAGGAGCCTCTGGTGTTATACATGTTCCATGGTAGGGAGTGAAATAACTACCATTCAGATATGGCCTTTTACGTCGTCTTGTTGGCATCTTAAGCTGTGTCTCTTCTTCACTACTAGCATTTTGCTTCCAGTTTTGTGTATCAGGTCTTCCTTCCTCATCCGTAGTTTCGGCGGTACGTTTCAATCTTTTACTTCTAGAAGGAGATGATGGCTTTGGTGCTGCTTTCTCTTTTATCTTTTGCAGTTGCTGTTTCTTCGAGATCACAACCGAGTTGTCATTGGAAGGATAGTCTATTTCAAGGCAACTTGGGTCAAGTATGTGTACTTCGATTTCGGAAGTTCCATTGTACTCAAACCACAACAAATGGCCAGCATCTAGAGAGTAATATTTTGCAAACTCTTTCCAACCCTTCTCAAACAGAACTTCACCATCTTGCTTAGTCCAATCTAATTCCCATTCAGTGCCATCCGGAGGCTTGATATACACTGGATTCGGCAAACCATCACCATATTTCTTACTGAACTTCTTTGGTACCTTCTGCAATGCCAATGAATCAGTAGTTAGTAACCATAATTATGAAAACTCACAAGCATCACAGAAACTTATAATGAATCACACAAACAAGAAATGTAAGTTGAACCAGACCTTGTATGAATTTTCCTAATACCTTTACCCTCATTTTCTAACAGCAACTTTGCTGATTCAGCTACAGCTCAAACCAATTAACTAACTAACTAACCAACCAACCAATGGAACTGTTGTTACTTGTTAGTAAGCATAATAACAATCAAAACCCAAAAGCATACTATGTTGCATGTGTGTTCTTCTACCTCATGGAAAATCACAAGGAGAAGAAGAGGTAGAGGAGAAGAAAATTAGTATCCATTAAGCAACATTTTAAGAAAAGAGTATATAATGAGAAGAAGATGCTCACAAGAGTTCCATCTTGAAGGCTTTTCTTGAGAACAATCTTTAAGAAACGGATAACAGTTGATGGAGAATGGTACTTGTTTTGTTGGGAAGTAGAGGAAGCCATGGATGTTATTGTAGTTGATACTCACAGACTCACAGTCACAAGCGCTGTCTCTCTCTGGTAAGAAGACAATTTATGAAAAGGCCTAAGGATAAGACCGTAATTTAAGTAACTAGTTAAATATTGATATTGAAACACCAATCAGAGAGAGGTCAAATCCTCCTATGCAGCATCTTTATTCTTTTGCACTTGAAACTTGAACCTCTCTTTATTCTCTTTATACTACTTCTTGTTGGTCATTAAGTATCTTGATTGTTGTGGTTAAAGTAAATATGGTCAAAAACCTTCACTCTCCAAGAAACATGCACATTAATCATCCATTCAAGAACATAAACCCTGCATGAGAACTGGAAGAAGCTTTGCTTATTCAGTTACTGCTCTAACTAACTAACTAACTAACTAGCTAGCTAGCCAATGAAACTATTGTTAAAAAGCATAGTAACAATCAGAACTCAAAAGCATGAATGTTGAGGAACATGCTAAGCTGCTGAGGAACCCTGCATGTGTGTGGTTCTGTTAAGAGAAGGTGAAAGATAAGAGGTAGAGGTGAAGAAAATGCTCACAAGAGTTCCAGCTTGGAGACTTTTACTGAGAGGTTCTTCTTGATGACACACTCACTCATAGTCACTGTGTCTCTCAACTCAGGTAAGAAGACTACATATGAAAAAAGACAAAAAAGATGAAAATGTTCATTGAATAAGGGTGAAATTGTAATTTAAGTAACTTGTAATGATGATATGCAATGCACCCTTTTCTCCCTTCAATAATTGGTGGCATTGAACCTCACCTATTAAAAGAATCTTTAGCAGAAAGAGTTATAAATTGTTTCAACAAAAAGTTCTTGTGAAATATACAAATTTCAAGGAATACATTATTATTATTATTTTCATACATTAACAAATATTATACCCTAAACTTACCTAAGCAGCATCTTCATTTTTTCAGTAGTTTAGTGTTTAACTATGCATGCTAACATTAATTTTTTGGTTTGTGCCAATTCCAGTGTTTCTCAAGCCTCCAGATGGCACCAAAAATGGAATTGGACTATGCATGATGGTTTGATTCGGTTTGAAAAAGGTTGGAGAGAGTTTAATTTGCTGCATATTACTCTCTGGATCATGGCCATTTGAGGCCTAAGTTGAATCTGCAAAATTATATAAGTACTGCAAATACTAAAACATACATATAAATATTTAATACATTTGCAGTTTTTGTAACTTAATCACTGCTTGATATTACAAAGGGAGGAGTGATACTACATGATTTGAGAGATCCTGAAGTTCTAATGGATTTACCTAACCATCAGCTCTATAAATATGAACATCAAGCACTCGTTCTTCTACTTTGATGAGCTCAAAGACACAAACATCTCCTGCTTTTAAATTACTGCCAAGAATAAAATGCTGCCAACCACTGGAGATACAGGCCTTATACAATGATGGATAAGAGAGCAACTTTGCAGGCCACAACTTGTTTTCGAACTGTATCTTTACATTTGGCTCCTTCTTTTTAAAATACTTGGTGAAGAAGGCATTTGGTATGGTCTGCATAAAAAAATTTTTTGTCATCATCAGAAAATAATCACAATTTGAGGAAGTCAAACAATAGCAACCACATGAGTTTCCCCGCGGACTAATGTATAAACCTACCGCCCTTGATCTCGATAGGTTATCTTGCATTATCTTGACCATGAAAAAGGGATTTTCTGAGGTCAAAACCCACCAGTTCTAGGCTCGAAGGCTTGCTCTAATTCCATAAAGATTTAAACATTATCAGAAAGAATGTGGCTAATAATAAAGGATTGGCTACAACAGGATTTTGATGCTAGAAAAGAATAGTATACATTCTTCAGAAAACTATTAGCTTTAAGAGATTTTTAAGTTCTAACAGGTTTCCTAACCATAGGCTCTATAAATATGAACGTCAAACAGCGGATCTGCTCTATTGATGAGCTCAAAGACAGTAACATCCCCGGGTTGTAATTTACTTCTTAGAGCAAACAGACGCCAAACAGCAGAGATAATGGCAAGAAAATTATGTTGATAATAGCAAACCATTGCAGGCAACAACTCCCTCTCAAACCTTATCTGTATATGCTGCTGCTGCTCATCATATTTAAAATGTTTTTTTATAAAAGGAAGCTTCGAAATTCTTAATCACAGCTTATTTTCATCATCATCAGGAAAACAGAATCTCAAATTCTGAAACAAAACCAACAACAACAACAATAATAATTTGTACAAGCATAAACTTACAGCTGGTGATGTTGATGTATTAGCTTTAGTTATCTTGAGCATGAAAGAGGGATTTTCTGACTTGAACTTCTTAGCTTCAATCAGAGCTTGAAACCCCTTGGTCCCAGGAGAGAAAACTGGACCCAATATCATAAAAGAAAAAAAATATTAGAACATATCTTACTTATGGAATGAATCATATACAAGCTCTATATAGGGGGGTTTCAGAACAACTTAAGGCCTATTTTTGCATCCCAAAGTAAAACAATGATGGGATCATGGAACACATACCAACCAAATATTCCCTTTTACGTCGTCTTGTTGGCATCTTAAGCTGTGTGTCTTCAGATTGACTATCTTCTTTACAATTGGCATTTTGCTTCCAGTTCTGTGTACCAGGGCTTCCTTCCTCATCCGTAGTTTTGGCGGTACGTTTCAATCTTTTACTTCTAGAAGGAGATGATGGCTTTGGTGCTGCTTTTACTTTTTTCTTTTGCAGGTGCTGTTTCTTTGAGATTCCAACCGAGTTATCATTGGAAGGATAGTCTATTTCAAGGCAACTCGGGTCAAGTATGTGTACTTCAATTTCGGAAGTTCCATTATACTCAAACCACAACAAATGGCCATTATCCAGAGAGTAATATTTCGCAAGCTTATTCCAACCCTTCTCAAGCAGAATTTCACCATCTTGCTTAGTCCAATCTATCTTCCATTCAGTGCCATCCGGAGGCTTGAGATACACTGGATTCGGAAAACCATCACCATATTTGTTACTGAACTTCTTTGGTACCTTCTGCAATGCCATTGAAACAGTTGTTGGTAACCATAATTATCAAAACTCGCAAGCATAATAAAAACTTACAACAAAACACATAAACAAGGAATGTAAGTTGAACCCAAACCCTTTAGCAATGTGCTAAGCACCTAAGCTACAATTTGGGGAAAAATGTCTGGTCCTGAGAAGTGAAGAACCTCAGTCCCAGATTCTAACCTGATTCAGCTACAGCTCTAACCAATTAACTAACTAACTAACTAACTAACCGACGAACCAATGGAACTGTTGTTACTTGTTAGTAAGCATAATAATAATCAAAACTAAAAATTATATTATGTTGCATGTGTGTTCTTTTACCTCATGGAAAATCACAAGGAGAAAAAGAGGTATAAAGCAAAGAAGATGCTCACAAGAGTTCCATCTTGAAGGCTTTTTTGGAGAACAATCTTGAAGAAACGGATCACAGTTGAAGGAGAATGGTTGTTTTGTTGGGAGGCAGAGGAAGCCATGGATGTTACTGTAGTTGATACTCACAGTCAGAGTCACAGCCACAAGCACTGTGTCACTCTGGTAAGAAGACAATTTATGAAAAGGCCTAAGGATAGGACAGTAATTTAAGCTACTTGTTAAGAGGGAGCAAAAGTCACCCTTTCTTCCATTCCCCTTACACCTTAATTTATGGGAAGCTTGTAATAAATAACTTTTATTACCTATGCAGCATCTTCATTATTTTCATCAGGTGTTTAAATATGCATGCTAACATTAATTAAGTCCTTTTGTACCATTTTCTTAAAGTTCACTTTATTCTTTTGCACTTGAACCTTGACTCTGTCACATTACCCATTCCATTTTGTTACCATATTTGATTGTTGTGGTTAAAGTATATATGGTCAAAACCTTCACTCTCCAAGAAACATGTACATTAATCATCCATTCAAGAACATAAACCCTGCATGAGAACTGAAGAAAGTCAAATAAGCAAACTATTCAAGAACTGCAGTTACTATAACACATGTGCAGTTTTTGTATGAGTCAATTCTGAATACGGCACATGGGAGCATTCATATGTTCCATGTTTTTTATATATTAAAAAAAAAAAAGGTGACATTTTCATGGCAGAGACTCATATCCATAAATAATTCTCCAGCATCTTTTACCCTCATCCTAAACATGCCATTTTAGTATAACACAAAACATAGATATAAACATCCAGACCAAAAAAAAAAAAAACATATAAACATCCAGACCAAAAAAAAAAAAAACATAGATATAAACATCTAATACATGTGATAACTGCTTGATTTTACAAAAACTACATGATTTGAGAGCTCCTGAGGTTCTAATGGATTTACCTAACCATCAGCTCTATAAATATGAACATCAAGCACTCGTTCTTCTACTTTGATGAGCTCAAGGACACAAACATCTCCTGCTTTTAAATTACTGGCAAGAATAAAAGGCTTCCAACCACTGGAGATATAGGCCTTAGACAATGATGGATAATAGAGCAACTTTGCAGGCCACAACTTGTTTTGGAACTGTATCTTTACATTTGGCTCCTTCTTTTTAAAATATTTCATGAAGAAGGCATTTGTTATGGTCTGCATAAAATTTTTTTGGTCTTCATCAGAAAAGAATCACAATTTGAGGAAGTCTAACAATAGCAAGCACATGAGTTTCCCCGCAGACTAATGTATAAACCTACCAGCTACCGCCCTTGATCTGGATAGGTTATCTTGCATTATTTTGACTATGAAAAAGGGATTTTCTGAGCTGAACTTCTGACTTTCTAGCTGAGGTCGAAAGTCGAAACCCACCGGTCCTAGGCTCCAAGGCTTGCTCTAATTCCATAAATATTTAAACATCATCAGAAAGAATGCGGCTAATCATAAAGGATTGGCTACAACAGGATTTTGATGCTAATGAAGAGTAGTATATATTCATCACAAAACTATTAGCTTTAAGAGATTTTGAGGTTCTAACAGGTTTCCTAACCGTGGGCTCTGTAAATATGAACGTCAAGCAGTGGATCTTCTCTATTGACGAGCTCAAAGACAGTAACATCCCCGGGTTGTAATTTACTTCTTCGAGTAAAAAGGCGCCAACCAGCAGAGATAACGGCAAGACGTCGATAATACAAAACCTTTGCAGGCAATAACTCCCTCTCAAACCTTATCTGTATATGCTGCTCATCATCTTTAAAATGTTTTTTATAAAAGGAACCTTGGAAATTCTGCATCACGGCATATTTTCATCATCATCATCATCAAAACAGAATCTTAAATTCAGGAAGAAAACCAACAACAACAATAATAATTTGTATAATAATAAAATTTTATATTATAATTTAAAGTTTGAGCATTTAAAAAGATAGAACATAAAGCATGCATAACTAACCAAACACTTTCTATGCTTGTCAGGCTTGTAGTTAGGGTATTCACTTTGTGGACACAATCTTCAATGCATTCATCATAGGAATTAGAGGCATATAAAATATTTGTCATGTATTTTCCCCTATAAAAAGAAGTTTTACTTTGCTATGTTGATTTTCTTTGGGAATGCACAGAGGCAATGATCAATAAAACAGGTGAGAGAAGACTGCATTATTTGATAAAAATTACTTCTATCTTGTATGTATATATGATCAACGTCTAAAATTTTTTGGAAGTTCTCACTCATCTTGTTTTGCTCCAAAAATTTTCTAAGCTATTAGCCAGATATACAATGAGCTCTCAGGACCCATCATTGTTCCTAATCTTCTTATACTTACCTTATTAGCTTCTTGTAATCAAATACTCCCATCCCAACCAGGCACCCCACTCCCATCCCTTAAACCAAAAAAAAATATATATATATATATATATCATCAATTATGCATTTGAAATCACTGAACTTCCTCAAGCAATGACGTAGGAGTCATGCCCCTCCTCAATGATTCAATGTATCAGTCCTTATGATGCTAAACCAACACAATATGATAGAACTTCCCCACAAGTATAGAAATCCCTTAAACAAAAATAGATCTAAAAAATATAAATTATTTTATTTATATTAAAAAAAAATAAATCACCAACTAAAAGCAAAACATGCAAGCTTCGAAGACTTGAAATTCACGAGGAGATAGATGCAAGAACCAAATGGGGAGGCCATCACTTATCAAAGTCAGAAACTTTTCAGAAACCCAATTGTAAATCATGAACAGCAAAAGAGGAAGGACATACCATTCAGATCCCAAATGAAGAATTAGATACCATTTAGTTGTAGAGAACCCAAACAAGAGATAAAAGAAGATGATTTCAAGAGAAGAAGAACCAATGACACCAAAGATACTGGCCTTTGCAGCAAGAAGAAGATGGTAAAAGCACAAAATTAATTGAAAACAAATCTTATATGCTCCAAACCAGAAACAAGCTGGACACAAACCATATTAACAATTGATATACACTAAAACAAAAAACAAGTTAACTACACGGAACCTAAATTTCTGAATTCAGCCAATAAAGTTGAAAACTATATCTTCTTACCTAGAAGGCTTCAAACCTTCACTATGAAAATTGAAGGTGATAGAGAGTAACCACAATTGAATTTTCTATAACCACATTTTCAACCATATTCAAAAAAGGAAATTTTTAAATCCTAATCACCATCCAAATCATAAAAGCCTAAAACCGAATTAACAAGTTCAAAACAAAGTGTTCAAAGCCTAATCAAGTCTAGAAATGTTCAAAACACATCTTCACTCGCCTGGGTTATGATCATCACTACCGTCAACAGGTACTTGATCAACATTAACCAGTGCTCCTTTATAAACTACTTTCATCAGGTCCATTCTCTCAAAATTCACTCCTGGAGCAAGCAACTCCACTTGCTCCTTAGCCCGACCCCATCCGGCAGCATACATCTGGTAATCATGCTTGGTCATAGCCTCCTTCAACTCACCAATCTCCTTTTCCTTCAAACTAAGTTGCTCCTGTGCGAGTTTCAGCTTCTCCTCCCTTTCCATAATCTCTCTCAAATGCTCCGCCCTCTTAGTTTCTTCCTCTACAGCTTGAATCTCCATAGCACGACTTATGCACATAAAACGTGCAGCCTGAACCTGCACCACACAAACACAAAACCCGTTTAAACTAAGAAAATCAAGTCAATATCAAAATATAAAATTCAACCACCTTATACCTGCATATAACGTGCAGCAGACACCTTCCAAGTGGAGGTCAAGTCCTCCAGGTCCCTCTTGCCCGAATGCTCTTCACTTCTCAACCTTTTCATACTTAATTGCTTCTTCTCTGGAGGCTTATTGACCTCAGTCTCAGAGCCAGCCTTCTCTCTCTGTTTAGATTAAGTTAGGGTTGGAGGTTTCTGTGTATGTGCTTTCCTTTTGGTTGAAGGAGGGTAGTTTGGAGTGTGTCGCGTTAGGATTGTGTGTTAGAGATTTGTGAATGTTTGGTTTGGCGCTTGGAACATGATAAGCGCATTTATATTTTTTGAAGGCTTCACTTTTTGTTTGGCTGCCATTTTTTCAAAGCAAAGGCGATTTTGGTTTTCAACTAACATTTAGCAGAAGCAACAAGTTAAAGCTTCTAAGTTTTTCTAAACAGTGTTCTTTTTATTTATCTTAAAACTCTAAAAACTATTTTTTTTTTATCAATTCTATCATTTACATAATATTATTTTATTTATTGAGTACTCTCTTTTTATTATTTTCAGTTTTTTTTTAAACTTTTTTGACCTTATATATTTTTATAAATGTGATTATATTTATAATATGATTTATTCATTTTATTGGATATAACATATTTTTTTAGGTATTTAGATATAGTTAATTAAATAAAAAATTAACCATAAATAATAATAATAAAAAATTATAACATACTAAAAAAGAGTAATAAAAGTACTAAAATAATATTAGATATAAAATATATTAAAAAAAATATAAAAAACAAATATACTTAAAATAATAATATTATAATTTATTATTATGCCCTTTTTAATAATTATATATGTAAAAGTGATTTTTACTAATATTATCCAAATAATATTTATTTTATCAAAATTAATTTTAATATAGAATTACCAAACATAAATCAAGTTGGCACAAACTCACTTTGATCTAAAATTAATTCTTCAAAATTAAATTCATCCAAACTTAACTTTACAAACACTAATTGGAAATTTGGTTGCCTCTGTTAAGATTAAGTTAGGGTTGGTTGGGGATTTAGGTAGCTTTAGGATGGGCCCTACAAGAAAGGGGTTTTTATTCATGCTTCAAATTTTACTCATTTTGACTGAGTTAAATATCATATCGGCCCTCAAAATTTGGGGGTTCGATTAAATTGGCCCCTGAAATTTGTTTGTTATTAATTTGGCCCCCCACTTTTGAGGACGTGGCTCTGGTTGATCCTTCCGTCCATTTCTGTCAAATTCACGCCTACGTGGTGTTAAATGTGCCAGAATGAACGCCATGTGTTCTGACAATTGCTGTTAAATGATGTGGCAAATTTGACTTTGTGGCTCAATTTAGCTCCTGCGTGCTTTCAAATACCAATGTTGGAACCCTAATTTCCAAATTCCATTATTGTCTTCTTCACAAAATTACTGTGGAGTGAAATTCTTGCAGAAGATGCAAGTGAACAATAGTCAATAGCTGTATGGACATGTAGATTGAATGTTTATCAATATCCATCCAATTCTAATAGAAGTCTAAAATTATCTGCAAACATTTTGAAGTTAAAACCTTAACCATGTCACTTAATCAAGAGCAAAAAAATAATAACAATTATTAAAACTAAATAAATCTATCTACACCATTCTTCTGTTCAAAATTTGTCCACAAGAAAAATCAAATTGTTTATTAGCGTTTTAAATGACTACACAATTGTAAATTGAATTTAAAGTAAGTTAACTTACATCAATCAAAAGACAAAGTACCATTATGTTAACCAAATGTCAATAGAATAAGCAATTGAACTTGTTTTAAAACAAGAGTTACTTGAAAAATTAATAAAAGAAACTTGGTTGATAGAATATGACTTGAGGTAATTTTGTGGAACGTTAATTTACTAAGAGAAGATCCTCATTAGTACCAAAGGCTTTGCGAGCTTCTTCTAAGGACTT
>JASCZI010211962.1:0-11828 GCA_036250425.1 Stylosanthes scabra
GAGGCCCTCAGTTTCTAATATTCTCTTCTTTACCTACGGCATTAATCTGCCACGCACGGTTCCAAGAAACCTACCAAGGCCACACTCTACGGCTTAAAAATTCTTTCCAAGAAACCCATATAATTTTTATTACTCTTTTATAATTTGATAGTCAATTTCATCTTTTTTTGTTTTTTCATAAGTTCTATTTAGTAAGTGGCCATGAACATGCCTCTCCATTCTTGCATCTTTATAGCAAAACACTTACCATGTAATATCCTAGCTCGTATTATGGTGAAGACTGAGTGATTTTGAATTTTTGGTGTTTATATTTTATCGTTTTTATAATATACTATCATATATTTATTGTACTCTCATCGAATGTGTGTGTTTTTTTAATTATTTTAAAAGTTTAAAATAAATATACTATGCTTCTTACTAACAGAAATATCATTGTCAAATCAAATATTAATTGAGAATTTAATTTATATACGATGATAGAATAAATTTAAATTTCATTTAAATTAAACTTTAATAATTTAAATGAAATTTAAATTTAAATAAAATTTAAATGGCATTTTTTTTTCACTCGAATGGTCTAAAGCTTTAAATACCTTACCTAAAGTTTAATTTAAGTGAAAATTAAATTTATTTTATCAATTTTTTTATTATTTAAGTAGTAAGAAGTATAGTATATTCATTTTAAAACTTTAAAATAATTAAAAAAAACACATATTTAATGAGAATACAATCAAATACTATACATGAGAAAGTACATAATAAAAATGATAAAATATAAATACACAAAATCCAAAACCGTTTCCATCATAACACGAACTATCCTACACCGTGTTATTAATAACACAAAAAACAGATATGTCAAGCTCATGTTATGTAACATGTACTGTAAAAAGTACTTAGCTTGGTCAGATTCGTAAATACAATATTTATTTAATTTATTTATAAAAAAATCCCTTAAAAAATTATTTAGCTAAATTCAAATAAATGTAGAAAGATAAAAAGAATTTCCGTAGCAAGATAATGTTAAAAAATATTGTATTTTATTAAAAATTGAAAGATATACTTTAAAAACAAAATATCTTTATTAATTAAGTCATCAAATATTAAAAGAAATACAATAAAGATAATAACTTAAACAAAATATATCTTTATTAAGTCATAAGATAACAACATTATCTATCCAATTTATATTATAGTGGATTATTTTCTGTATTTAAATCATCAAATTCTATTAAAAAACTTCTCATATTATTATTGTTCTCTTCTCAACAGACTTTACAATTCACATAACCATGAAGCCAGAATCCAAAAAGAACCCCAACAAAGCCAACACTCATGATTAAGACAAATTTTCATGCTTTGATAATTTTGATGAAATGTCAAAGGCTCTGTTAAATTCTTCCAATATTTTTGGTTTGCCACCTTATCAAGATTCTAATGCAACTCATCAATCTCTCTCAAAAGGTTAGTATTTCATTTTTTTACACTTAAAATTATTTAAATAGAATAATTTTATAGCAATTAGATCTAATTTTAATGGTTCACTTGTTTGTAATTTTTTTAATTTTATTTTTCTTTTAAATATAATTTTAAAGTGTGTCACAGATTGCTATGACTTCAGTGGTTTATTGAAGACATTGAATAATATAGAGAAAAAAAAAAGCAAAAATTCAAGTCAGTAGAATGGAGAAAAAAAAGAAGATTGAAAAGAAAAAAATTTCAGTAAAATTCTTGATTGTGAACTCCTAGAAGCCTTCAAAAAAAAGTTATAAGAATAATAAGTAGAAACAAAAAGGATCAGATTTCAGATCATGAATTAGGTTTGGAAGAGTTTTTAGATATTACAAAAGATGGAAGTCTTTGTTTTAGAACAAAGATTTATATTAGAAGTAAGAATAATTCTGCTATGAGAAAATCAAAATAAAAATAAATTGATCGAATTTGGAACTCCTCATAAATTATGTATTGTCTTAAGAAAATCAGCATATTTATCTCAATATTGTACATAAGTTATGCATATATTTACCACATTACATTAACATATTACCTTATATACTTTACTTTCGTCTACTATTTATGTAGTAAACAACTTTTAAATTCTCATACAATTCGAATTCTCATACTAATTAATCATTTACTAATTTATTATACATTGAGTTTGTATAGTTATTCCATATTATTAGTTATCTCTTTCCGTTTGAATTTTGCTACATATGTTGGGTCTCCTTAGATATTTTTTTTAATTACTCCTAATTAAATTGGTTAGATTTGGTTAATTTAATTAACAATTAAATAATCAATAAATATGAAAAGTAATTATTTTATGTTTAGATATAAATTTATTTCTTTTTAACATTTATATTTTAATCTAAAATATATGAGGAATTGTGGATAGTTATCAGCAAATCCCAAAAATAGTAAGCATTGGCATATAAATTTTATATAATAATATCAACAATTATATCTTATATTTAAAATTTAAAATTTTAAATACAATTAATTATAATAATTAAAAATATTAAAAATTCAAGAATTCAGGTGGCGACATCAAAAGATATAACACCGTAAAATCAATCTCAAAATAAAGATAAAAATAAAGGTTGCGTCAACAAAACAATAAGCTAAATTATTATATTTGTGTAAAAGTTTTCAATGGGCCAATATTTTATTATTTGACTCATTTATTTTTAGAGATTGCTTTGTATTTTTCTTAAATTTTTTATTTTTGGCGGACAATTAATTTTTAAGATAATCAAGTTGCTAAAGAAATTAAGTGCATGTTTGGTTTAACATTTGAAATATGAAAAACGCGTTTATATTTCTTGAATGCTTCAACCTTTGGTTTAACTGCTAAAGAAATTAAGTGATTTTATCTTTCAACTCACGTTTACAAGAAGCAACAAGTTCAACCTTCCGTAAACAAGCGTTCTCTTTTTATTTGTCTTGAAATTCTAAAAATTATTTTTTTCTATCAATTCTATTCTTTACGCATTATTATTTTATTTATTGAGTTTTTTTTTTATTATTTCCTTTTTATTACATTATTTATAAATATGATTATATTTATAATATCAATCACGCTAGGTAGCCAATAAACTTTTGGCCAATAAAATAAAAGAAGCCCGATCCATAAAATAAAAAATTCAAACAAATAATAATATTTTAAATTTGTTGGTTAATATTGATTACCAAAATGTTGGTTACCTAGATTTTCTCTTATAATATTATTTATTCATAATTAAAAAAATTTAACCATAAACAATAATAATAGTGAAAAATATAACATACTAAAAAATAGTACTAAAAATACCTAAAAAAATAGATAAAAAATATATCAGAAAAATATAAAATTAAATATGTTTGAAATAAAAACATTATAATTTAATGTTATATCTTTTTAGTAATTATATATCTAAAAGTGCTTGTAACTAATATTATCAAAACAATATTTTTTTCATCAAAATTAATTTTGGTATAGAGTTAACAATATTCCTTTTATCAAAACCAATTTTAGTATAAAATTGTCAAACAAAAATCATGTTAACACAAATTAACTTTTATCTAAAATTATTACAAAAACAAGTTCGTTCGAACTTCAATTTACGGATGTTAATCCAAACGCAGACTTAATTAGGTTTAAAGCGGTACAAGCCCAACAACAAAACGAAGAAAAGAAAACAAAAACCCTCAAACCTTGAAAGAAAGAAAAAAAAAAAAACGTCAAAGCAGCTAGGTCTCTTTTGGGCTTTTGCCCCTCTTTAATAACAACAAAAAAAAAAAATATTTATTTATTAGCACTTTAGCAATTAGCAGTGTTTATTGTTTATAAGACGGTGTACGGTGATTGGTGACGATTGCGATCGCTTCTTCTTCTTCTTCTTCTCGTAAGCCAAGGTATGTTGCATTGCACCACAATCTCCTTCCTAATCCCTTATTATTCACTTAATCATCGTTTTCTTCTCCTTTAGTTATCTTCATGTCTGTTGCTTTCGGAGATCCCAATCACTTTCTGCAATTGCACATTCCATCATCATTCTTTGCATCCCCCAAAACCTAACCCTTATTAGGTTTTGATAGTTTTCTTAATTTATTCATGAATTTCATTCCGCATCTTTTCGCCTTTCCCCTGTTGTGCTACAAATTGAGATTAGGGTTTTAGATTTATAGTAACCAATCAATGAGAACAACGATGTTATTAAATCTTGTAAAAATTTAAAGTCAAATTCAGATTCCTCGAGAATTTTCTCATGTCAATGTTACTCTATTCTTTTCTCTTCTCAGGAATATTATTTTCACCATGAAGCCAGAATCGAAAAGAAAGAGTGATAAAGCTAACCATTTGGCCGTGATGATGAAAAACCTTCATGCTTTGACAGTTTTGATGAAATGTCAAAAGCTCTGTTAAACTATGAAATCAGCCCAAAGGTTATTTCTCCCAATAGTCGTACTTCTTCACGCCATCATGATTTTAATTCAACCCAATCTCTCTCAAAAGGTTAGTATTTTGATGAATTTCTTGTTCTTTCGCCTTTGAATCTGAAAAGCTTGTAAGTTTTTGTTTGTTTTGGCTTATAAATTTAAATTTAACATGTGTAACAGATTGCTACGATTTTAGTAGTTTATCGAAGACATTGAATCACCTAGAGGCAAAGGCGATAAAGAAAAGGAAGGAGACGGAGAAAAAGATACACATAGCTAAGAAGATCATCATCAAAAAGAGGCTGGAGGAGGAGAAAAGAGTTCTAATAAAACCTTTGGTAATGAATCCAAAGAAGCCTATGATGACAATAATAAGTAGAGACATAAAGGAGCAAAATTCAAGTGTTAGATTTGGCATGGAAGATTTTCTTGATGCTGCAAAGCATGGAGGCTTTCATCTTAGAGCAAGATTTATGTTTGAGATGATGAAGATGAAAACCCCACACCTACGGGAAGGACCAAAATGCAAATTTCCTTCTAATTTCAAACACTAGTGGCTGTGGATAAGAATTTATATTTCTCTTTTAGAGTAGATAAGAATTTCTCTTCTGGGTATGATGAAATCCGGTTGGATATTATTCAATTTCTAGTGTTTTCTTTTGATTTTGATTTTTTTTTTTTTTTTTTGACAAATTCTTATATATAGCGTAAAAGAAGAGTGACTATATATCTTATGTTGGGACTTGTTAGCATGTGTATTTGGCACGGAAGAGTTTCTTGATGCCGTGAAGAATGGAGGCTTTTTCATCTTAGATCAAGATTTACACCCAACAGAAATAACCAAAATGCTAATAAATTTGGTTGGCTATCATCTTAGAACAAGAGATTGATTTTTCCTCCTAATTTCAAACATTAGGGATTGCGGATGTGTCCGTCGTATTCTATGTTTCTCTTTTAGAGTAGATTAGAAATTCTCATCTGGGTATGATGAAATCCTGTTGGATATTATTCAATTTCTGGAGTTTTCTTTTGATTTTAATTTTTCTGTTTTAGATTTTATTCAATTTCTGGGGGTTTCTTTTGATTTTAATTTTTCTGTTTTAGATTTTTTTGTTTTTTGGACAACTTCTTATATATAGCGTAGAAGAAGAGTGAACATATAATTTTTTATGTATTATAATCAAATTTAGAGTAAGAAAAATTTTGTACTTTAGGGAGGATAATATAATTTTTTTTATATTTTATTTTGTCATTTGTCAATTGGGAAATCATTATGTCCATGACTTAAGAATAGGAATTTTACAATTATTACCTTTAACTCTGATGTGAAATTTATATACCATCTTCATCACTTGAAGATGTTTTTATAGGAATACTACCTAATTTTTATTCTAACTTGTGTTGTGAGCATGTGTATATGTATTCGCAATGTGAGTAGACTCTGTGATAGGTATTCATGACTCGCCCTTCTATTTACCTTGAGTTTTGTATATATATATTTTGCTTTTTTTTATTTGTTTTATCTTAAATTTTGTTTTCAACAATGATCGAATATAAGATCTTTGGTAACGAGTTCTTCTATCATGTCAAAATGAATAGTTATATTGCAAAACATATTTCAACAACCATATCGAAATTGTACAACAATAGGAAATTACCTAATGACCACCAACTATTCATCAGTCATCACTACCAATCCACACTTATCCAGTAGTGTACCAGTAAAATTCCAGAATGTTCTTTAGGGATTATCCGTACATAGAAAGGTTACAAATAGAAAGTATACATAATTTTACAAATCCAATAATGAGTCATAACGATCAACCTATAATCACATCCCCTAACACACTTTTACTCACTTGTGGCAATAACAGAAAATACACAACATTCACTTCACTAATTCACTACCTCTCTCTCTGGTTTTGTCTTTGTTTTTCTGCATAATTTTCTTCTCCCTTTGAATAATAAAGATTAGTCCAAGGCTCTAAGCATACTAAAATAACATCTTTATTTAAAGATACATACATATCTAATACAGTAGAACACCAGCCACAGGTTAAAACTTGTTACATTCCTCGTTACCATATGATTGAGCATGATCTATACTCTATCATGTGAGGATGAAAGATGAGACAACCAATTCCAACGGAGTATATAACAAACATTTATATTTAACAAGAATGTCATGGAGATGGAGTTGCAGCAGGGGAAAGCACCAAAACAAGGTTATCCGAATGGAAAAAGTGGCAGACCGGAGATTTTCCTGGCGCAGAGTCCCACTTAGAAGTGTCCACGTGGCAATCTGCTGCAGCTTGAACTTTGGCACCATTCTCACCTTGTACCAACACCTCAAAGTTTTGTATCATTCTTTTGGGTTTGGCAATAGAAAACTGCATAAGGATAAGGCATTGGGTGGCACCCCAACACCTTTGGAACTGAAATAATCTCCTTCCCTTCTGTGATTGTGTACTTCTGCAGAACCGTGGTTGAGTTTGTGATGTGTGTTGTGGTTAAAACCTTGAGTTGGCCTGCAGAATCAAGAAGAGATTCCAAGGAAGTAGCACAGAACTTGGTGTTGGTATTGGTATCTCCTTCCATGGCTTAAAATTCACAGTTTTTGAGTGTGTGTTTCATGGCCTTGGCCTGTGGTGAGTGTTTTGGGATGGAGAAGAGTTTGAGAATGGAGGGAAGATTCTTTTTTAGAATGGAATCTGTTCTGCTTCTTCTCTAGGGAGAAACTTTGGAGATGATGAAGAATTTTTCTTTGCAATTAATTTATTATATTTATAAAATTATTATTTGAGAAAAAGATATATCTTAACTTTTTAATTAAGGTGTATATATATGAAGAAGTAAAATATTTGGGGAACCATGGCTGCTGGCCCCTGGTTATGCCACTGCTTAAGTAATGTGTGTGTTTTTTCATGGTTATTTGAGATGATGGCAAGAATATCAGTAGTAGGTCCCACAATTTTAGCGTAAATGTGTTAAAGTGTTGTTAAACAAATTAGATAAAAGCTTAATGATAGAAACTAATTAAAATCTTACATTTCTAATATATTTTTTTATACAATTTCAGTGGGCATCATGATATATGAACGCTGAGGCTTTATTAAATGTAATATTACATGTTAAAAAATCTATATCCATGCCAAAATTTTCAAATTTACCTCTACGACTCTTTATTAACAAGTATTTGTTTTTTTTTAAAAAAAAAGTTTGGAAAATCATAAAAAAAATAGTTTAAAATAATTTAAAATTATTTTTCTTTATATTCATTAATAACCATTGTTGAAATAAAAATTTATTATTTTATTTTATTTAATTGTTGCTGAAATAATTGAATAATATTGAATGTAATAAAGATATTATGTGCATTTTCAAACACAATCATATAGTTTAATTTATTTTTAAGATATTGACCGTTGATTTTAGTATACTTTTGATATAGTATAAAATCATAAATGTCATCTATAAAATTATTGATATTAAGTAGTTAAATAAGATATTTTTAGACTATAAATTATTGTTTCTCTTTCATCATATTTTTTATGAATACTTATTTTAAAATAAAGAGATTAAATTATATAGTATAATAATATTTCATTATTCTTTTTGTTCCATAATATCTCATGTTCTCATATTTGTGAAATATATATTATAATAAATTTATAAATAAAAATATGTGAAAAATATAATTGAGATTATTAAATAATAATTGATTACACATTTTTTATTATTTTCAGTATTTTTTTATTCATAATAAATTTAAATATTAATAAAATTTATTTTTACAATAAAATATTTTTGGGATAATTATTTTAAAATAAAAATTATATTATATTATAAAAGTATATATTCTAAAATTAAGTAATTAGCAAATATTAATGAAAGCGTTTTACATGACCCACTTTGTTTACTTGAAACATGATGTTTCTATTATTTCAACCGTTTAGATGTAAGTCATTTTTTCATGAAAGACTATGATGACTTTTTGGTCTCTTCTATGTATTATACTCAATAGCCCTATTGGTGATATAGCTACCTGTTAGTAATGTAAGCGGTAATAGGCTTGGTTTTCTCTCCTTTCATAGGCAGCTCGGTGTCAATTTATAAGCGGCTTCTATATCCATAGTACGTCAGCTCATGGCCCATTTTATTGGGCCTTTTGAAGCCAAATTTATCTTGATAATGGATTGTTTGTTTTTGCCAACATAACCATATGCAAATTTCTGGTATCCGTTAACTGAAAAATATAATTGAATTTAAAGAACTTTGTGGAGTGAAATAATGCGAGGATATAAATTATTGAGTTTAAATATAGGTTACTTTTTTACAAACGGTGTGAGAACACACTGCTTCAATTTAATTTTGAAATATGCCTTCTAAAAAAAATAGCTTTGGCTAAGTATATGAAAAACCATCTAAAAGAAATGGTAGAAATAGTAATAATAAGAATAAGCTTGGACAAAGATTAGTTAGGCAACACGACTAAAATAAGAATAGGTAGCAACTAAAAGGACATAACTCTTTTTCATTGAAGTGGCATTGCCGCAAGTTATATTAGAATTGAGATTAGATGGGCCCAATTCAACCCCAAAAGCTAGCTCAAGGGGTGAGGGATGCCTCACACTTATATTCACTCAAGAGACCATATTCTTGAGCGATGTGGGACTTATAATAAGTTATATAACTATACTTGTTTGAATGTCTAATATAAGTAGATTGAATTGTTAAAAAATCGGTGAACATAAAACCAACACCTACAAGTAGAATTTTTCAACTAGTTCAACAAAAGTTATACCGAGAAAGTGACAACATATCAACAAAATGGTTTTAAAACAAATTAGATTTAACCAAATAGTGGACACACATGGCTACTGATTAATCGTTATGGAAACCGAAACAACTAAAAACAAGTAGTGTAAAGTTCTAAAGGCATATCCCACAACGATAGAGCACTTTGAGAGTACAAATTTATAAAAACAAATCAAAACTCTTCAAATAATGTTGTAAAACACAGCTCGCCCATTAATCACTTCAAGGAGCTGCTCGCACGGAAGAATGTAAATCATTTTAAGAAGGGCCATTGTCATGGGTGCCGTCTCGGCCTCTATGTCTGAAATGAAACATTGAGAAAGAAGCTTATAAGAATTAAATTAACATATGTTGAGTGAAATAGGAGAACATGCCAACATAAAAAGAAAGCGATCCTAACTAAAATACAACTATTATTAATCCTATGCTCTCCATGAAAGAAGTTATAATAGCAGGAAATAAAAAAATCGGTAAATGGCATGAAGTAATAAATAGGCAGGTTATTCATTGACACCAAATAAATGCACGTTCAACAGCTAGTACTGTAAGGAAGAATTAAGCTTGGGGTGAACATATATACCTCTGTGAGCGAAGCAGTAGTTCCAAGAGAATCTTGAGTACCATGACTTGCAGCATCATTTTCTTTGGTGCATCGTGTTCTGCGATGTCCTAATTCGCCACAAGCATTGCATTTTAAACAATTGGCTTGTTAGATTATTTTTATTACAGTTAACATTTTGTATGAGAAAATTTGAATTCTCCATAACATAACAGAGACCAATTTACACAAAAATATGAAGAAGTTGGAAAAATGGACAAAACCACCCTAATCCAAATAATGTTACTATCTGTTCCACGAACCAGGAAATTTATTTCTGCATTTTGTAATAACTTAACAAGAAAAAAAACAAATTCTATAATTTCACTGCAGCAAAGAATGCATTCAAAGGGTTGGAATCCATAATATCTGAATCAAGTAATGAAGGAATAAAAATCCAGCAATGAATGAATTTATCATTATATTTGAGATAAACATAAATATAATAAAAATGTCAAATGGAATAACCTGTAAATCAATATAACTTTCGATTCCTTCTCCTGCACTGCACATTGTGGCACAAGACACTGATATTCTCGGTTGGTGAGGTGGCCGAAAAATCCATTTGTGAGACCCTCCTTAACTCAAAACCACTTTCCTGAATCGAAGAGTTAAGTTTGATAAATGCAACAGATGAAAAATTAAGAAACACATAGTTGGAGAAGGATACCAAAAAAAAAAAATAATAATAATCTTACCTGAAACCCACTTCTAAGTATCCTTCAATAAAACGTCAGATGCAGGTCAAAGTCGGGAATGAAGCAAGTGTTCTTTGTCTAGAATTAAAAGTGAAAAGATCCCTAATTAAATTTTAGGGTTGAAGGCGCAGAATAATAGTTGGGTGAAATTAGTTCAACAATTCCCAATTTATGTAATGTTAAATGTACTACAATAAATTATTTGGCCCATCAATTGGAGCTTTTCATTTTGGAGATTTAATTTAAATAAAACAGGATATTAAGGAGATTTTACTTTTTGAAAAAAGACAAAACTTATAACTTTACAGAAATTCCACTAAAACATTAAGTAACAGCCACCTAATATTTAATATGGGAAAATTTTCCAATATTAATATCTATATACCTATAAGTTTATAACAACCATCATTTCAACTGAGTGGAAGGAATCTATTTATATTTTCCTTGACACCAACTCCAACATGAATGAAGGGAAAACGCCAGTGAGGACACGCGTTGCATGGCTACTATTCCACGCAGTTTTCAGCACATACTATGGATATTCCCCTCAACACCATAGAATTTTTCTATAGTACAATATCAAAGAAAGTTTCACTATAAATATTTAAATATGGTTCACATATATTCATATATATATATATATATATATATATATATATATATATATATAATTAATAAAAAATAATATTAACCAACAAATTAAAAAATAAAACTCAATCCATTCAAAAAAATTTTAAATCACTCTTTTGGTGTTTAAGTAAAATTCTTGTTATATTAATGATTCAATTGTGCAATATATAACTGATTCGATTAGTTAAGTATTAATAACTTAAAGTGAAAAATCAGCAATGATAGATAAAATTGTATTATTGAGAGGAGGAAGAAAAAGAGAATAAAAGATTGATTTTTAAAATAAATTGTGAATAGATTGAGTTTTTTATTTATTTCTTGGTTAATATCAGCTTTTATTTTGTTGATTACCTAATACTATCGAGTTGGAATACATCATCATATTGGAATATAAAAGACTAAGAATAAACACTGAACGTTTACTTCATATTATCATATATACATGTTGTATTAGAATATGCGTTACATATATTTAAATATATAAGTACCATATTCAAATATTCACAGTAAAGTTATTTTTTTAATATTGTAATATATACATGTCATATTAGATTATGTGCATTACATTCTAATATACTAGTGTGGATTAAAAAAAAATTTAATCTATAAAGTATATATATATATATATATATATATATATATATATATATATATATATATATATA